>VZRH01002389.1:169700-201682 GCA_013397555.1 Urocynchramus pylzowi
AAAAATAAAAAACCTAGACAGGGTTTTTTTTTTTTTTTTTTTTTTTAATTAAGATTCAGTCTAGTTCCTGGTAACACATTGGGAAATAATGACTG
This sequence comes from Urocynchramus pylzowi, assembly GCA_013397555.1. Lineage (NCBI taxonomy): Eukaryota > Metazoa > Chordata > Aves > Passeriformes > Fringillidae > Urocynchramus > Urocynchramus pylzowi. Next base: position 169,796 of record VZRH01002389.1, read on the forward strand.
AAGAAAACTAACATCAATTATTCACAGTCTATTGGAGAAGCCTTGTATAAATTATTCACAGAAGACATTCTGAAGCTGGCAAGATTATAAGAAACATAAATAATAAAGCAATGATTTCCTCTCATCCTTTGTCTTCCTCTATTTTTTCCCTCCTCATTCTGTGTTTTGGTTGGTCCTTGGTTCCATGTTGTGTGGACCCTGGTGCCCCAGGGTATCACTGAAAAGGCTCCATGTGCTTGTCCTTGGCCACATCTTCCCCTCCAGGCTTGTGGCATGTGTCTGCTGAAAACAGCAGCTGTTCTGAGGCACAGCTGCCTGATGCTGCCAACCTCATATTTCCACCTCTGCCCATGGGAGGCTGAGACAATTCAGCCCTGACTCTGCCTGCAGGAGAAGGCAGCTTATCACCTGAATCCCAGATCGTGGGGCTTTGGATGAACAGCACAGGAATGCAGAGGGGAGAGATGGAAAAACAGTGTTTGAGATTATTTTTGCTTTGTATTTTCATCAATTTGTGTAGAATTGCTCAATTGCTATCCCCTTCTGATGTTGTACAACCTGGTAAAATCCAGTCCTGTGTCTTTTTTTTAAATTATTTTTTAAAATCCTAATTATTGAGAGCCAGGAGACACAGAAGAATACACATGAACGTGCACATGTTCAGTGGCAACAGAATAAACAGAAGACCTGAGATAGTTTTAGGAATTGTTAAGTAAGAAATGTCTGGAGGAAAAAGTCTGCTGGGAAGTGTGTTGGAGGTAGAAGTAGTGGGTCCAAGTGGTGTGGGATGGGAAGCTGGATGAGGAAAGAGGTAAGACTGAGTGGCCAGAGCTGCATAAGGGAGGAAAGCAAATGAATAGTTTGGTGTTGGAGGATGCAGGGTATTGAGACATTTTTGGTTAATCTTCTGGTGAAATCTCAAATATTCTGATCCCTCTCACAGTGTGGCAGTATCTGAAAGATACTTGACATGAGAAAACACTCCAGAGGAAAGTTTCAGAGCTCAGGAGAAGCTGAGTAGCCAAATACATGTGAGGATCTACTCTGTTTGTCAGTCTTTGTTCCTGATAAGCCTGTCCTGATCTGATTCTGGGGCATCAGAGAGTTAAGCAATGTGAGAATGTTATGCTCAGTTAGTAAAAGAGAAATATGCCAACTAATATTGATCCTAGTCCACCAAAATCACCAGGAGGGTCACCGCAGTATAAAAGGCAGAATGTGACCCTGGAGATTTGCAGTCAAAGGGCAAACGAGACAAGCTTGTTTATGGTCTGTTTTGCCCTCTGGGGAGCTGTTTTCATGTCTGCAAAGTGATTGTAAAGTGCAATCAGATCTGCCAAGTGATGTATTGCAAGCAATCCTTGGAAGTGGTTGCACCGTGGGCAGGGCTCCTGCCCCAGTCCTGGTGGTGTGTCCCAGGAGGGAGGCAGGGCACCACTGGTCCTGACTCAAAGAGTTTAAGAGTAAGGGGTTTGATTAGATTTACTAGTCTGACCCTGCACACCATTAAAATGCATGCAGCTGGGCTGCTGGTGGGGCTGATAATGGGTATTTGGCATGAGCTTTTCTTCCATATGGTATCCAGTTATGGCATGAAACACTTGAGAGACAAAGGGTCCATCACATGCCATTACAGATTGTTCCAACCATCAGTCGTTCCTCCTATAAAAAATCTGTGGGTTATTTCCAATTTGAGTTTGTTTGGGTTCAGCTTCTTCTTATGCATTTGTCTGCTTGATTAAAAAGTGTAGCAGGATCTCATTTTCTCCCCCTGAAGATGCTTATATATTAATCAAGTTGACTTTCAATCTTCTTGTGATAAACTACATAGATTAAGCACTTCAGATCTCTCACTCCAGGACATAACCTCTAATGTTAAAACAATTTGAAGTCCTTTTGTTTTGTAGTGACCTCATAAAAATGCCAAATCACATCTATATGCATCATTATAACAATCTTCTTCCCTGTAATACACATTTCATCCTACATATCTCTATGTCCACCTCTAAACTTATCCAGATCTCACTAGTGACTTTTTTGGATGCCTTGACAGTGGAAGCTCTTGATGCATGGTGGGTCTGCTCTCATCCTCAACTTGCTGCTCTCTGGGATACATTTCAGCCCTCTGCAGGCAGGGCTGGCACTCCTTGCCCTCAGCAGCTTGTCTTTGCCTCTGACTCTGCCAGAGCTCACTGACTTTGAGTGGGCTCAGGCTTGGTCACAGTCACTCCCCTGTCAATCCTGATACCATTCCTTTTCTTTTTGCCTGCAGATTGTTAAGAAAAATGTTGGCAGCCATCAGACTCAGTCCTGGGCAGGCAGAACTGCCCCCTTCCTGCCTGCTCAAGGATGGTTTCTAATTGATAGCTCCATCTGAGGTCTGTTACTCAGGCAGTTCTCAATCCCTTTAAGGTGTTCCCCGCTGGTGTTGTGCAGCACCACCTTTCTTCATCAGAGTGACATGCAAAACTAAGCCAATTGTATTAGGAACCCTGAGTCCATGACATCCACTCTGTCACCTTTATCAAGTGACTTGCAATCCTTTTAAAGAATGAAATGAGGTCTGTTTGACAAGACTTATACAGGGGTGGCTATTAGTACTGGATCTCGTGTCAATTTTTTATTAAGTGCAAACACTGTCAGCTTTATTGCATGTGTGTATGAATGTGTGTGGCTGCCTATGGCAATGTCTAGTTAAACTGTACTTTACAGAATCTTTTTGTGAGAAAGACTAGTCACCTGTACAAACCACAACATCTTTTTTTTTTTTCCTTCTGTAGTTATTTAGGAAAGCTACAGCTGCGGATCACCATTAATTGTATCAGCTCCAAAGGCAGCAGTGTATCCAGCAGCACAGTGTGTCATGCTGTTCCTAACTGCTTCTGGAAATGTTCTTCCAATTTTAAAAATGCCCATGGTGGGGCAAGTCATGAAATCTTTTCATGCATTTCACAGTTTTCTTCACAGAAAGAAAGATCACATTCAGTCTTCACAATGTGCATTGCTCTGTGTAAGTTGGTGTGTAAAACCCAAACTGATATTTGAAAGGTGTAATAGTAAAGTTTGCAGTTAGAGAGGGACAGAAAATACTGGTGTCCAGTTATTCAGTAGAGATGGTTTCTCTGAAAATTAAGTATCAAATGCCTAAAGAAATGGATCAGGGGTCAGGGGTATTCACAGAATTTTCCTCTAATGTGGAAGACAAATTTTTCCTCTGGATTTTGAACAGGGAGGGTTTAGTGGAGGACAAATCAGAGCACACTCCTAAAATACAGAACTTATGTTCCCAAAACTTTGCATCACTCCTTAACTTCCTAAGTTGTGATGCCCTTCTCGTTGGCAGCATCTGGTGTGTGTCACCGTCACAAGCACGGCGATGCTGCAATCATTCCAGCTGTTTCTGTGGCTGCTGCCAAGTGCTGCATCTGTGCTCAGCTATGTCTTAGTGATATGGAGCAGCCATGAGGAAAGAGAAGCTCCTGGGATGCCCTGGCATGGATCATCTGTCTGTGCTCTGTCCCTCCACAAGTGACTGATCTCCCTGTCTCCAGCTGGGATGAACTCCTGAACCGATGCAATTTAGACTAAAGAAAGTTTGCCCTGGCTCTTGGTCTCCCCCTTGATGGAAGACCAAGTTGTGGGACTCTAGGAGAGGAGACCATCTTCATGCTCACCACACACTGTATTTCCTCCCCACCCTTCTGCAGCTGGAATGAGACCAAATGTTGCATCTGTTCCAGTGTTGAAAGTGGTTCATGTTGCCATTAGCCACATTCAGCCCCAAATTGAACCTGGCAAGCAGCTGGCATGCTCAGAGCGTTTGCTTGCAGGGGGATGTGTTTTGATGGGAAATGCTGCTGCCTTTTAAATGCAATTCTTATAAGGAAAGAAGGTAATTCCCCACCTAAATAAGAGAAAGGCTCCCCTGTTTCCTGGAAGGTGAGAGATGGATGATGTTTCCTGCATGGCAGCTGGCTTGATCTCTTGTACTCTTTTATTTCTCTCAAATGATCAGTTTGCAAGGGGTTAAAATATATTAGCTCAGTTAAAGTAATAATCTCTGCTCAAGATCACTGCAATGGAAGAGGAGGCTCTGCTGCCCTCAGCATCTTCATTATGGCAGTGGATTGCTCATGGTTCTTGACTCCTTAGTTGAATTTCATGATTCTGGAATGCTTAAACAGCACTCTCAATTTCTTGCTATTTAGCTTTCTTTTAAAAAAAAAAAAAAAAAAGTTGAAACTGTTAAAGAATTCAAAGATGCCATGAGAGAGCTTCCTTTCCTACTTCCCTTCCCAGTTTCGCTCTGCACCCTTCAAAAGGAAAAAAATAAAGCAAGATTTATTAATAATGCTAAAGCAGTGAGTCAGGACATCTTTATGTATTTAGGGTGAAAAGCAGTACAAAATGGGGTCGCAGTTCAGACATCCAGGGATGTGTTTACTGCTTTTGCCCAAATCTCTGAAGAAAGCCCCCCCTCCAGGTGCAGGGAGATCCTATGGCTGGAGCTGAGGCCACACAGTCAGGCAGGTGGGGTGTTAGCTCTACCTCATGTACCACTTGCCCTCACTGAGGGTGGATTTTTTTCTGTCAGTCTTGCACAGAAATCCATCATGGCAGGATTTCCTTGTTTATTCCCACCCCAACATCCATCTCTGCCTGGATCCTGCCCACTTTCCTTCTTGGTCCATCACCAGTGAGCAACAGGGTTAGAAATCTGTTTTTTTGAAGGCCAGTGGTTCAAATTCAGAGGGTGTTGATATGACCAAGAAATAAAAACGACCCTTTGGCAGATCATTCCATCAAAAAAGGCCTTTAATCTGCTTTCCAGTGGCACGCATCAAGGACAATTACAGAAAGAAATCCTGCTGGTACTGGGACAGAAATGGGAGCCAGAACTGTTAGTTGGATTCAGATGGAGATTCGTGTTACGCAGCCATGAGTTAATCAAAGTGCTTACAATAAAGCAAGTTTTTCTGCAGTTTAGATAAACACTGGCACATCTGTGGAACCACATTTTCTGGGACTTCAGCCGGTGTCACTGTTTTGGGCCAGTTTCACCACTTTGGCTGCCAGTCTGGTCCCATCCTGCAGTTTCTCAAGCTAATGAGTTTATGTCTGTCAAAAAGAGTGTATGAAATATCTGTCACTGTGCAATGTAGCATGTGTGAAACAGAAGAAAATCCCATCATTTCTTGGGATGTGAGTTGTGTGCATTGCTCTGGATCCTGCTTTGGCTTGACTGGCATAGTTAAAAAATCTGCAAACATCGTAGGAAGTACTATGGGCTGCAGAAAGTGCTCATTTGTTTTTCATTCAGGGTGTTCAGTCTCAAAGAGGACATGATGCAGCAAGGGACTGAGGGAAAGTGGGATGGCCTGCCATTGAAACAAGTGTCCAGGCAGGAGTTATGATTCCTGACACAGGCATGGGGCTCTGTGGGCATACAGGACTTCAGCTACTGTCCAGGTTTCTGTTTCATAAAGGAATAATCTTCCCTTAGCAGGCAGAGATGTGATCAGGGGGACAAGGAGCATACAGCTATTTGGAGGAAGTAATTTTAGAGACATCAGAAAAAAAAAGCACTTTGTAAATACACCTTCTAATTGTTCTTCCCTTAATTACACAGATTTTGAATAATGTCTTTGCTGTGCTGACAACCAGTGGTTATTTTCTCAGCATGTTAATGTCACCCTAATCAAAGATCCTCAACTTCTAGTCACAAACCTGTGGGTGACCTTTTTCAAGACCACATGATCTATCAGGCAAGATGTTTGAGGCTTTGTAGGTAGTTCATGTGGGGAGAAACACAGAGAGGCCTTTGGATTAGGTCTTCTACTCTCAGCCAAGGTTTGTAGTGTTCTATGACTGTCAGCCTGCTGCTGTATGCCCTTCTTAGCTTAGGTGAGTGAGAAAAGCCTGTTCTGGCTTTCAAGTACTGCTGGTTTTAATTGAGTTCAAGGTATAACACTTGGGTGAGCAAGGGTGAGGAGAACTCCATTATAAATCCTCATTTTCACAAATTGCTTTTGAACACAATCTGTCAGTAGAGATTTTGTTTCTAAAAATCTTCTTTTGCCAATGGAGGTGAGCTGCAAATCAGGAGCTGTCACTGGGGTTTGGTTTCAGTGCTGCCACGCCAGTGAAAACCCAGGTGAACATCTCAATTTTGCAGCTGATGTTGGTAGTTCTGCTGTTGTGCTCCTGGGACTGGGCCATTCTGTTTGGTTCCCGTTAGTGGCAGTTCAATCTTAATTAATTAAGTGGCAGAAAAAAAAAAAAAAGGAAATTAATAAGGATTGATGAATCCATTCCTATGTTGTAAATTGTCTCCCCAGCTTTCTCCTGTGCCTCTGGTGAGTACCTGGAGATGAAGAACCAGGTGTGCAGCAAATGTGCAGAGGGGACCTACTCGCTGGGCAGTGGGATCAAGTTTGACGAGTGGGATGAGCTGCCAGCAGGATTCTCCAACGTGGCGACGTTCATGGACACGGCGGTCGGCTCGTCGGGGAGTAAAGCCGACAGCTGCAGCAAGTGAGAAGCTCTGCTTGCACCTGGGCTAGGCAGCTGTGGGTAAACCTGAGACAGCTCAGCAGCACAAAGCTGCTTAATGACTCATCTAAGCTCTGCTGAGGGTAGCCAGCCCTGCTAATGGCAAACAAGAGTGGCTGGGAGGGAAAACCTGTAGCCCCATCTCTTTGCTGTCAGCGTGGTCTCCTTGGGCTCATCAGCAGCCTGGAGATGCTCTTATTTGTAGCTGGAAAGCTCCAGGGTCATGGTATAGTGGATGTGGCTAAAGATCTTTTTAGAAACTATTTTGAGACCTGTAGTGCTTGCAGAAGGCTGTTTCTCAGTGTAATTGAAGGTATATTGAACCTGTGGATAATAAACCTTTCCTGTGTAGGCTGAGTCCTAAATTTTGCATAACATATCCTTTTCCATGCACAGTTTCAATGCAAAGTATTATATTTTATATTATTCATGTAGCATATGAAAATAGATCTAAAATAAAATTATTATATTTACTATATCTGAAAAAATAAATGGAGATCCTGTAACAAATTTTAAAATCCACTGCAGTTAGCTGTTGTGGGATTCTGGGGCCTTTGTTATGTAACATGTTGTTGTGTAGTAGTGTACAAAAAGTCTCCTCAATATCTGTGATCTCAGTTGAGGCTTGTTTTGTTTATGTTCACCAGCTCTTCATGGACGCCTCGAGGGAATTACATAGAGTCAAACAGGGATGACTGCACAGTTTCTCTCATCTACGCTGTGCACCTGAAGAAATCCGGCTCTGTCTTCTTTGAATACCAGTATATTGACAACAACATCTTCTTTGAATTTTTTGTAAGGCCTTTTAAATGGTGAATCCAACCTTATGTTGTAAGAATTCACCCCAGATCATTAGCAGTAGCTTTCCCCCTTTTAAGTTCCCTGCATGCCCATAACTTGTTATTGCTGAACAATATAAAGGAAATATATTGCTTCTCTTTCTGTCACTTATACTGTTTTGTGGCATTTATTTAATCTTCAAAACTCATTCTGAGCTGATCCTGTCTCCCATGCACTGGGATTTTGCCATTAGGGGTCATGACTGCCCCAGTTAGTCCAGCCTTTTGCAAGACAGGTCTTGGTGGTAGATGCTCCTATTTAGGGGTGTCTGACTGGAGATGTCTTTGAAGGAACTTGACATCTCAAAAGACTACTTCCAAAGTAGTACTATGTGGAAGCATTTAGTTTTAGGTCAGTTTGTGTCCTAGTAATTTAGTAATTAAGATGAAAAGAAAAGCAGGAGAAATTCAGGTGACTTTGAGTAGGAATTAGTCTCTGAGGATGTGTCCATGCTGTGAAATGGAGGGGCTGGGGATTGTTAGCTCTGACATAGGAACAGCCTGGCTGGACTTGCACCATGGTGTGCTCAAATTGCTGAAACTGTCTGGTCAGCAGTGACCTGAATGGGGAAGGCAACCCTGCTCTGCCCACCTGGATGGACTGGTTGCTGTCCAGTGAGCTGGAGGGTTCCCAACACCAGGATTTGCAGTGGGGTAAAGGCCTCACATTACTGAGGTGCTTTGGAAGGTTCCACTGTCCTTGTTGCATTGTACCTGCCATTTGGGACAGAAAGAATTGTAATGGGAGGGTGACTCAGAGAGGCAGATGACTGGAAATTTTCAGACTCATCTGTTACTGCCCCTTTATCTGTCTGACAAGCTCTGTTTTTCATCAGAAGGACACAGCTCATGGCTCCTCACAGGAGTGAAAACTCTTAGCTGATGTTGGTTAATATTTATTGAAGTTTGGGGAAAGTTGCAAAGTATCCTTATCCTTAGTAGAGCTGGGAAAGGAAGATGAAAATTACCCATTGGAGGCACCTTCATGCTGCTACATCAGTGTGATAGATTGCTATTGCACTTGGATAGCAGACCATGCAGGCAATGTTATTTAGCAATTTCTATTTTGTATTAGACTACCCTGCCTTCTTCATGGGAAGAAAGCAGCAACTATGCTTTCTGCTGTCAGGTGAGTGTGCCAGGATTAGGAATCCCAGCTCCAGTTGCTTGACTGACTCAGATCTGCTCCTGCAATAGAGCAAATACATTGTTTCTCTGAGCACTGGCTTTGGAAATGCCTTCTTGATTATTGCTTTTATCCATATCCCACTCATTTGCTTTCTCTGAATTTATCTTTCCCTGTTCAAGAAGCAATGAGTGCTGCAGTCCTTTATAGAAATGCCTATAAATTCCTAGTCAGCCTCAGTATTTCAGGGAAACCATATTTAATTCTCCTGTAAAAGTCTTTTATTTTTTTTCCTCCAGCATGCCTTTGTGCTTAAATATATTTAACAATGACACTTTAGCTCTGGACAATGGCATTTCAGTGGCAGGTTACTGGGAAATGGTGAGGTGTTAGATTTGCCTTTCCTTGGCTCTATTTACATATTGAAGCCCTTTACACCTGATGAGAAGAAGCTATGTATTCTTACCTTCTCTTTGCAGGTGGGAACTGAGACAAAAGGGTGCTGTAGCTCAGCTTGCACAAAATAATTGGGGCTCTACCTTCTCCACAGGTGCTTCTTCACACCTCTTTTCCTCAATGCAGTTGGTCTAGGTGGGAATTGAGTGTACAGATGTTTTGGAGGATGTGGAGTTGCACAGCTTATTTCAGATTTGATTTGGAGCAGCTTTAAGGAGGATCCTTGACTCCAGGTCAAGTGTCTGAAAGTGTTGAAATGGCCTTTCTCCCTGGTGCAATAAAAGCTGAGTATGTGATCTTGTGCCTCAAAGGGACTTGGTACTTTTTCATCTGAGAAGACAGATATAAGAAGAAAGAAGTGCACCAAACCCTGCTGTAAGGAAATGCTTCTGAGCTGCCCTGGGCCCAGGCAAGGAGCAGCCAACCTCACACTTCTGCCAGGACAGACTCTCCCTGGCATGTTGCCTCTCCCTTGGTAGCTTTACTCTCATACAGGTCAGGTGGCAGCAGGCCAAAGGCAGAGCACATATTGGCTGTAGAGAAAACACTTTGTCTTCCAGCTTTGGCCCATCCACTCCTGCTTCCCCTGTGACTTAGAAGCCTCTGGATTTTAGAGAATTAAATCTTTCTAGGCTGAGGAGAAGAAGGAAGCAGCAAGAAAGATGCTCAGCATCCTTGTCTGACCATATAGTGTGAGGACAAGTCTGAGATCATCTCATCCTGCTCTTTTTTTACCATCTGTGTCTGAGGGGGCCAGTGCAGGCACTGTTAAGCTGTAGCAGATGTTGAAAGTCAGGGGTTTATTCTGCCACAAGTAAGGCAGCTGTCTAAATATGTAGACAAGAGGAATAGAGCTGAATCTTATAATTCCCAGCAGTCATTATGCTGACAGAGAGATGCACCTGATTGTAGTCACTGATCTTGTGTTTTTATTGACAGATACAAAATGACCAGTGCAAAGAAATGGAGTCCACGGCAGACAAATGGGTGAAGCTCACAGACAATGGGGAATGGGGATCTCATTCTGTAAGTGTGTGAAAAATTCCTTTATGAATTTTTTTCCATTTTTAAATGTCTGTAATTCCCTCTGTCCAGACACCAAACATGGGCCAGCTCCTGTGAATGCATTGCCTCTCCCATGAAGAGGCAGAGCTTTCCTAGTACTGAGGGGAAAAGTCATGGAGATCCCTAAGGGACTGATCCCAAAGGAAATTATATAGATGCAAGACTTTGTATTGATTTCCCTGGGCTTTGAATTAAGTGCTTTATGAGGTTAAATAGATTTATGCAAATCTGCATGCCACAATCACTCTGCATGATTGTAATTGAAATCTTGTGCAACAGTTGTTTGCTCATGAGAACACAAGATTATTCTGTGTGTCTTGGCAGAGCAGTGGGAGTGGGGTGTGTATGTGGAGACAAGCAGGATGGGCATTTCATTCTCACTGTGTGCAGAAGAGCTGGACTGCACCCAACTTCTGCTCCATGGGGGCTTGTGTGAAAAACCAGCTGGCAGCACCAGGATGGCTCCTGCAGCTCAGATATGAGCCTGTCCATGCTGGGGGCAGGAGCCCTTTGGCTGAGCCAGCTGGCTGAGTTTGCCCTGTGAACACCATGCTCACAGGATCATGTGCAGACCAGCTCATCAGCTGAGGCCTGGCTTCCACTCTACCATCATACCCTTGTCCCCAGAGCCACATCAGCAAAGGCCCAGCACAGGTGACATTATCCCAGAAGAAAAAGGCTTTTGTGGGCACAGGCAGCAGCACACTCTCTGTTTTCCATGGTGTGCTTTTCCTCCTGGAGGAGAAACTGTGTTCCTGAGCCAGCTCTGGTTGGAGTGCCTGTTAGCCCAGGAGCAAGACCAGTGCAGGTTACACTGGGAGGCTGGAAAGATGGGTGAGGAGGGATGAGTGGTATGAACTGAGAGGTAGATCCAAGGCCAGGGCATTGCCTTGGGTAAGCTGAGGGATGTAGGCATGGGAGATGGTGCCATCTGAGCTCATCATCTGGGGTGTGCAAGTGTTCTCACTGTCTATGAAAGTTGTTGGGATGGCTGGCTGAAATGTAGACATATGAGCTAGGTGAGATGATGATTCTGGCTGTCCTGAAGGGCTTTTTCTGCACTGAAAATCCTGCCAAGGTGTTTTCTGTGAGCACAGTCTTCCAGGTGCTGCAGTCTCTGCTCTCAGTAGGTGAGTCCTGCTGCACTGGAGCTGGTGTTGGGTACCTCACCTCACACAACCTGATGCCTGTTTCAATATGTCCCAGTTCCCCTGTTACATGTGATAGCTCAGCTCTCCTCTGCCCCTATGGGTAGCAAATGTGTGGGTGTGGGAGATACAATATGCTGTACTTCCACTTTGCTAAATTTTTCAACTCTTTTTTTCCCATCTCTTTATCCTGGGTGAACAAAAACTGTGGTCCTGCTAGGCCTGCTGTAAATTGCATTATCCTGGACCCTTATGCTGGTAGAGTTTATCTCTCTTCTTGTGTGAAAATATAGAACTTTCAGGCCATTATCCTGCTATTGGCACTAAACATCTTGTATTGGGATAGTAGAAATGGAATACCAGGCCAGGCAGGGGCTTGGTGAACAAACCTGCTGCTTTTAGTGATGAGAGTGATACTGTAGTGACACAAGTGAGTTGAAGGCAGAAAGCATCAAAACTGCTGCTGGAGGAGTTTTCCTGCCTTCCTACTGCCCCTTACCTCAGCCATGATGCCACCAACCCACCACCCTTCCACAGGGGTTGTGCAGTCACCTGCTGAGCCATGCCATGGAAACAAGTGGGTCAGGGCAGCCAGAAACCAGGTTGTTTTCTGCATCTCATTTGCTGTTTGCAGTCAGAAGTGAGCAGGAGGGATGAGCCTGCTGCTGGAGATGGCCATGGTTTGTGCCTGGCTTACTGGTCATGATTCTGTAGTGTTACATGCAGACAGAGATTGATTTTTAGAACCTGTGAACAAAACTCACTTGTGAACTGGATTTTCAAAGTCTGAGTCATGTCGAGTTTTTTTATGAAAGTGCATCTCAAGGCTTTAAAAACAAACTGATTGACTATATCTGAACATAAGGCTGGAGATAAAAGCTCTTGAGTGCCAGGGGTAATTTGATAATGACAGGAACAGCTTTTTCCAAGTTCTGCTTATAACAAGGTCAGAAACAGCTCTTGGTGTTTTTCCAACTGGGGTGTTGAGAAACATTTTCATAAAGCACATTTTGGCACTCCTCAGATATGTCTGTACAGCATTTGTCTATTGTTTTACCATTACCTCTTGACCCACTAAACAGCACAGGAAAAGCTACTAGGATGAAAGAAATTGGAATGGAAGTAGGACATAAAATAGTGTCTTGGTAAGGAGATGTCTGCTAACTCACATGTGTTGTTGCAGGTGACTCTGAAATCAGGTAGCAATATATTATACTGGAGAACAACAGGGATTCTCATGGGCTCCAAAGTTGTAAAACCGGTTTTGGTGAAGAACATCACAATTGAAGGTAAGTAGAATTTGTCTTTGAGGTTTTATTTCACTCTTTTGTCACAGTGTTTGCCAGGTGCTATTTCTACTGCTGTGCCTACAGCACTGAAGTGGCTTTTTTTAGCCCCTTGCCCCCTGTTTCCTCCTCTGAAGAATAGAAACAGAACAGCAAAACTTCACAGTGAAGAAAGGCTGAAAAATTAGTTTATCTGGTAAATGTTGCCATCTACTGGAGAAGACTTGATTAGTAAATAGAGAGAAAAAGGAATAAACAGGTTTTCTTTATTGTAGTATAGAAAGAAGGCAGTTATTGGTAAGCCTCTCAAAAGTGGTAAATGGATCTATATCTTAACAATGACAGTTGAATTAATATTCAAATGATCTGTTTTTCCTGGAATTGCTCTTTTGGTCCTGGGCTAAGTGTAATAAAACTGGGAGTGTCATATAAGGTTCTTAGATGGGTCAGACTTTAATTGAAATATAAAGATTAAAGACCTAAATTATGAGTCAGCAAAGCCAAAGTGTCTTAAGTGAGTGGTGAAACTGAGTGTGGTTTTTATGCTGTTTTATACAGCTGGTTTGCTCTCAGCCATAAGCCCAGGTAAGCAGCTGTTACAGATGGGTCTCTTTCAGTGCTTTACCCAAAATTTTTGTTTCAGGAGTTGCGTACACGTCTGAGTGCTTCGCGTGCAAGCCTGGTACCTTCAGTGACAAACCAGGTGCTTCTGGCTGCCAGGTGTGCCCACGAGACACTTATTCTGAGAAAGGGGCTAAGGAGTGCACCAAGTGTAAAGAAGAAATGTATTATGCAGGTACATAAACCAAGTGGGACAAGCAAAACCAGGAAGGTCTGAGTATGTGGAGTCACCGACTGTTTCAGATGTGAGCGTGGCTGTATCCAGCAATGACAGTCTCCAGCTGATATGTGAAGGGGAAATGATTGACTTCCCAAAATATGCAGAGGGCACATAGATACGTAGTGGGCCACAGCCAAACGTTGTTAGTGTCATCAGTGTTAACATGAAGGGATAGAGACATTTATGACCAGGAGGGGGATAGTTCTTCTGAAGGATAGAGCAGTCGGGCTGTGCCCTCTCCTGGTAATTTGTGTTATAGGTTGGTGATGACACGAATTTGCTTCATCACTACCTTCAGCCTTAACACGTTTGGAGGAATGTCCTTTCCACTCTGTCCTGCCTTGCCCCTGCCTCCTGTGTGGTTGGAAAATGGGGTGATCTAGTTGCAAAACCTAGTCCCAAAGTCCTCTGCATTTCCAGCTATGGTTAGGTGGTGGTCTTCAAATGACATGGTCTTAATCTATTCTTCATAGTCAAAAGGTCTTGAGATTTCTTCCTTGTAGTAGTTTTAGAAAATTGTTGAAGAATCAGTTACTGACCATAGCACCTGCTATCACCAATGGTTGCAAATGCTTGGGGACCTATGCCTTTGCTCACTGTGGGAATGGAAATACCACAAAATTATCTGGCAAGAGAAAAAATTGGGCCAGTGTTGTAAGGAAGTTTCTATAGGATAAGAGTGGTTTTGTTCCTTATCAAGTGAGAAAATATTTCCATGCTTGGCAAACTGTATAAATTTCTGTTTGAAGGGGGGAGGGTTTAATGGAATCATAGAGTGCTTTGGGTTGGGAAGGACCTCGGAGATCATCTTGTTCCAACCCCTATGCCATGGGCAGGGAATTTTCCACTAAACCAGTTTGCTCAAAGCCTTATCCAACCAGGCCTTGATTATTTCCAGGGATGGGATATTCACAACTTTTCTGGGTGAACTGTTCCAGTGTCTCACCATCCTCAGAATAAAGAACTTCTTCCTAATAATTGTCCCTGCATACACTGAATCAGTGAATTTCAGTGTGACAGTATAAGCACAGCTAGTATTTCCCCTGTTCCCCTGCTTCATTTCAGGGGAAGGTTCATGCAGACACCATTAAGAGCATGATTTTTCATTTTCGTTTTATATTTTTCTGCTGACTCATTCTAACCTCCAGATTTCAAGCTTGTTACGTTTGTTTCCAGGGACCATTTGATAGTTTAATATCCTGTTTCCCACCTTTTCTTTTAGAGGAGGGATCCAGTGCATGCATAGAGCGACCTCCATGCACAAGCAAAGACTTTTTCCAGATCCATACCCCATGTGATAAGGAGGGAAAAGTAAGTAGAAGGCAAGATACTATTTTTAAGCTCACTGACCTTATTGCTATCTCTGCATTTGAAAGCAAGGTAGTTCTTTTTAGGAATCCATTTCCCAATTACTTTCCCAATTTTGCTTCCAGTATAGAATCTGCAGCTTTGGGCTTGTCCTTTGCCTGCCCTCTCTGCAGCCTTTATTCCTCTGTAAGAGTCTGACAGGTCTGGGTCTGCTTAAGGGGTGTGTTTTGGTGAGATGATAAGCTCCTTGCACTTGTGGTGGGTCTGATGGGGTCACTGGGGCTGCTTCCATACTTCCATGCTGCTGGAACACAGGGTAAAGTACTGTCCCAGCATAAATCCATCTCTTTAGTTGTTAATAATCTTTCTGGCATACTTTAAGCTTGTGATGATTATCCCAGCAGCACCCAGGCATAATTCAGGTATTAGGCCCAGGAGCATTGGATATGACCATCTCTGTTTCAGGTGGAGGAGTGTTTGGCTGCATGGTTATGAAGTGTGCCATGTCCCTGGGTTTTAGCAGCAAAGGACAGGTTAAACTTTTGACTGTGATCAGATAAAATAATGGTATATACATAGTCTGGAGTGTTCATGTGTGTCAGTTTAGCTGCTGGTAATGTGCTTGTCCCATGGGATGCCTCAAGTCACCTGGAGTCTCAGGACATTGTTTCACCCAGAGACCTTAGATTCACTTGGTCTCTCACCTCCTGGTGGAGCAGCCTGGCTTTGTCCTAGCAGTCAAGTGGAATTTTTGGAGGAATTTGAGAAGAGACTGCTGTTTACTGTTATAGGAAGCCCACAGAGGTGTGGACACACGATCAGGCCTGTTTCATGTCTTTCCTTTCCCATCTCTCTTAGATCCCATCTCTCAGATGGAATTGCAAATAGTCAAATTCCCTAACACCTGTATGTTGCTGGCCTAATATTTGCTGGCAGGATTGAGTAGTTTGGAGTCTCCTGATCAGTAAGTTCTGAAATGCAGCTGAGAGCTGCTTTGATAATGAAGCATCAGTGGATTTAGCCCCAGAGCTGTCAGGCTCTGCAACCTGGTCTCGACTCACTGATTTCTTCTCTTTTAACTGTCTCTAATGACTCAAGAAATTAGCAGCAGTGTTCATGGCTACACCCCCAGGTACAGCTTTAATTGCAGCCTCCTGTGGATTGTTCTGTCACTGCTCTGTGTGTTCCAAGTCTCCCTGACACTGAACAAGTTCCTATTATTTGACCCTTTTCCACTGGCCTTTCCCTTTACTGATGGATGTCATTAGAATGCAAAGTGGGTTTTTCTGCAGACAGCCTTCACTGTCCAGTTGCAATGACAGCAGCAGGTGTCACAGGCACACAGATACTGGCTGAGTTTTCAGGATTGGTTTCACTGCTCTCCATGTCTGGAAATTGGTTCAGCTTTGCTGTACTCCACAGCCATCTCTCCATGTGATGCAGCTCAATGAGAGGGCCTGACTCTGCAGGCATCTACAGGAGAACAGTGGCTGTAAAGGACCAGCCTATTGATCCAGGGTTGCTAAAATAAGCCAGGTTTTCACTGAACAATAGATTGTTGCCCCCCCTCTGCTGTCCCACTCCATGTGTAGAAGGGGCCTCTGGAGATTTATGCACTTTACTCTTGATTTGCCATCTACCTGCTGATTTAAAAATCCCAAGCTGAATGCTTCAGCCCCAGTCTGAGGAACCCCTCACCACATGGCCACAGGCACCCTCTGACCCTCTTCTCCCTGCTCAGATGCAGTAGGATTCCTGAGGTAGGCAGCATGTCTGGGCTCTGGGCAGCCACACTGGTGCTTTGCCAGCTTCTGAGCCTTTTTATTTTAGACACTGTGCACTCTGGTGCTGCTGAGCATTTCTGGGGTGATTCTCCAGAAAATCCTCCAAGTGTTCAGGAGCAGCAAGGACAGGCTGATCCATAGGAAGAGGTGCCACTCTGGCAGCAGGAGCAGTCCCTCAGTGCTTGAGCACCCTGTGCCAGGGACCAGATTCAGCCAAGGTGGCCAGACAAGTCCATGGGGATAAGGCAGGACCAGTGTCAAGCTGGGACATTGTGTCCATGGGTCAGCCAGGTGTGGGTCAGCCAGGGAACATGACCTGGCACAGGCATGGCTGCAGCAAAGCACAGGCAGGGATGGAGAGGGAGAGCCTCAGCATCATTGGAGCTCCCAGGAGCCAGGCCTGAGCCTGAACTGAGGCTTCTTCCAGCTCATTCTGTGAAACAGTTTTGAGAAGGATCAACACTTCAAGTGCTCTGTGTTACCAGAGGGCTAACCCTGAGTGCAAGCAGCTCAAGGCCCAGGGTGACAGGGGGTCTGGATCAAACTCATAAGGTGAAATCTCCCTTACCTGAGCCTCCAGCCTCAAAGATCCCTGATTGCTGGGACCAAAGGGTGGAAGTACCCAGAGTGGGAGCTGGCAGGTTGAACTCTTGCCAGTTGGGTTTCTCAGCTGTGGAACTCAGCTGAATTTCATCTTGAGATGTCAAGCTCTTTCAGAGAGAGACACAAAGTCAGATGAAATTTGAAACACAACTTTGTGGGTGATGCATCTCACCCAATGCTTCTACTAAAGACAAACTTGTGTTCTCAAAGGGGATGATGATAAAGAGGTGATATGGTAACACCATGGACTGACTCAAGTTAGTGCTCATAAACTGCTCCTTATGTGATGACAAGGGATTGGAGGGGCTTGGAGGGAGCTCCTGCATGGTTTTGACATTTTCTCAATAGGTGAGAAGTGGCAGGAGAGAAATTAGGGACTTTTCAAAGAGCAGGGCAGTATGAATTAAAAATGCAGAATGCTAACAGACCCCTTTCCAATAAAGGGCTTTTATACAGCAGAAGTTATATTTTGTGTTACTGTGGTTAAAATGCAGAGATTGCATATCCAGTTAGAATTATTTATCTGATGTTCCTCAGAACTGCTTGCATGGGGAAATTTACTAATTAAATAGGAAATTCACTAATTAAATAGTAATTGTTTTAAGATTCACATTTTTGTTTTGTCCTTAAAGCCTCATATCTCGGAATCTCTTGGGAACCCAGTCAGTTCTGTTGCCCTTACCTGCACTTCCCTTTATTGTCCTGTGTGTGCAAGGTTTGTTTTTGGCCTCAAATGCCTCAAATGATGGGAATATCATAATTTAGTTTACAAGGGGGACCTTCATTGGTGCATCTAGTCCTAAAACTTCATAGTACACTGTGTGAGCTCAGTGTCTCCTCCTTCCAGACTCAGATCATGTACAAGTGGATTGAACCCAAGATCTGCAGAGAGGATCTCCCTGATGCATTGACCCTACCTCCTTCTGGAGAGAGGCAGGACTGTCCACCCTGCAATCCTGGCTTTTACAACAACGCCTCATCTTCCTGTACTCCCTGCCCACCAGGCACATTTTCAGATGGCACACAGGGTAGGAGTCTGCAAAAAAATTTCATGTGTCTCCAAAAGCAGTCATCTGCTTCCATGTGACTTAGTTTAGTGACACATCATCATCAGCCAGTGTTCATTTTGTGTTAAATACTTGTTAAATAACAGTGGAGAGCAGGATGTGGATATCTGCTTTCTCTCCTGAGTCCTTTCTTATCAGGGATTGCTGCTCTAAGTTGACCTGCTGTGTTCTGGATGCATTTCTTGGCTGATATAAACATCCTGAGAGTTATTTTAAGGGATTCTGAGAGGTGAATCAGAACTTTTCCAGTCAGCAATTCCTCCTCAACCATTCTCCTATCCATGCCAAATTCTTTCCTGTGAAAACCTCATTTTAAGCCCAGTCAGATGAATACCCTGCCAACATTGTCTAGCCTAAACTCTGGCTTGTTGATTCTGAGATGCATTGGCCCAATGGTCCCCTACAGCATTTTGTGGGAACTCTTGTTTATCAAACCTTCAGCTGAATCTATTAAAAAGTAAGTGTGACTTGGGGGACCAGTACCAGATTACTTAACATGACACTATGATCTACAATTTACAAAATGCTGGTCTCACTTCCACTCTCCTGGTCCTGATGAGTCTTTGACTGTTTAACTACAAAGAAATAAATTATTTTCTTTGCTTATTACTTGCACCAGAGAGTAAAAAAGCAGTATCTATGTTCTTCAAAACACTGTTTGACATGTGCCTTGGCTGTGTGATATCCTCTTCTTCCCTCTCACCCTTAGAGTGCAAAGCCTGCCCTGCTGGGACTGAACCAGCTCTTGGGTTTGAATACAAGTGGTGGAACATCCTGCCAGGAAACATGAAGACATCTTGCTTTAATGTTGGCAACTCGAAGTGTGATGGGATGAATGGTGAGCCAAACTCCCTGTGCTGTGTGCCTGTCTCCTGCATGGATCCCTGTTGTAATGGAGCACCCATCAAAATGAGTGTGCTCTTGGCTGCATGACTCACAGCACAGTTTCCTCCCTTTCCTTTAGTTGCACCAGGCTTGGAATTTCCTGTGGGAAGCAATGTCACAATATCACAAAGGAATAAAAAATCTCTTGTATACCAGAGGAGGGCAGGAGCTGCAGCCTATGTGAAGTTCCCTCAGCAAAGACCTATCCCACACTGGCTTTAATGCATCTTCACATCCCCATTGAAAAAAACATTATTTTGTCTTCTCCCTAGTTTATCTCATTTTCTGTTTTGTGATAACTATGCCCATCGAGGTCACAAATAATTCTTTTGGAAATCTTAATTACAGTCTATAATTTTATTCCTTTAGTGCTCAGAGCTTTCTCTCTGCACATGTGCTAAAATTTCAGCAGAGAGCAGTCACAGCTCACTGGTGAAAATGATCCTGTTTGGGACTTCTCCAGCCTTCTCTGACAGATTTTCCTCAGTCTGACCCACCCTGTCAGACTGATGTAACTCAAGCTTTGAATTATGTGTGTTGAGCAGAGGGGAACTGAAGTATGTGCTTAACATTTAACACACAGATTCACTGATTCATCTGTTTTAAGGCTGGAAGATATCGGATGGATTATCCCCCTTGAGCTGCACAGCACAGATCAGGGAATATCAGTTGCTTTGCTGATTTGAAAGATGAAAATTGCCTGTAAAGTCAGCAGTTCATACAATTGCTAAAATTCTTCATTCAAATCATCATGATATTGTTCTGTAGTTTATATCAGGCATCTTTAAAATACACTGAAATACTGAATTGTTTAAAAATTATGTTAACATAGCTTTCTTTTGCCACCCATTTATTGATTTTTTTTTTCTTTTTCTGTCCTGTGAAGGCTGGGAGGTGGCTGGTGATCACATCCAGAGTGGGGCAGGAGGCTCTGACAATGACTATCTTATCTTGAACCTGCACATCCCAGGATTTAAGTAAGGAATGGGTTATTTTTTCATCTACTTCTCAGTTATTTCTGTCTCTTATACCTCTTTCACACTGTCCCAGGGATGATCTGAGTCTTTCTTTCTTAAGTGGAATAATGTAATGAATAGGAGACAAGAGGAATCTTGAATTTTATTCCCATGTCCCCAGTTTGTCCATTGAGGCAGGCAAGCATGTGAGACCTTGGTTTTTAGCAGTATTTGCTTCAGTCCAAGATGCATCCAGTTGGCTGTCTGGAAACTGAGAAAAGATATTGCTATCCCTCTGTTTCTAAATTATTCCACAGTAACCAGCTAAACCTGCCATGGGGTGGATACTGGAGCCTGCCCTAAAAGTATTTTTGTAAATTATATTTAGTGAAACCCAAGTTACTTTGCCCTGTGGCTTCAGGAAGCCTCCACAGTCTGTGCTTCCCTTGGAGCCAGTGGGGAGATGCAGGTACTGCAGGAGAATGGGAATCCCACCACTCCTAAACTCTCAGACAGACTGAAATACCTGCTTGAGGTGCTTGTGTCTCTGTCAAAAGAGTGAGCTTAGACTCCTAGCTCAGAGCAGGTGCTGAATGTTGAGACCAGTAAGGTGTGGAAGATGCACCTCACCCTCCCTCTGCTGTTTTCCAGCTGAGGTAGATGCAATTACATTGGTGTAAATCACTTGAAGTATGTCATGTGTTTTAATAATAAGGGTCCCTACCAATATGCTCAAATTTGGGTGTTCACTATAAGGAGGGAAGTGTTCAATAAAGAACTTAAACACTTAAAAAATGACCCTGCTGCACCCGATACTCGGTGCAGGGGCTCCCACCATTCTGCAAGGACAGGTTTTCTATGACAGGACTTTGATGGCTTCACTGTACCAAAAGGAATTTGAAGGACTGACTGCTGCCTGTCTGGAGAGCACTGTATAAAAATTTTGTTCCTTCTCTGTTAAACAGACCTCCAACATCAGTGACAGGAGCAACTGGGTCAGAACTTGGACGGATTACTTTTATTTTTGAGACCATCTGTTCAGCAGATTGTGTGCTGTACTTTATGGCAGTAAGTGAGACCTCTTTCTCCATGACTGGGGACTGAGCCTGGTATTCCACAAGTCACTTTAATACCTCTGCATAGGTGTGATTAGTTGCACTTGGTTTATTATGATTAAGCATGGCATTAGTTTGGTATCTGCAGTGCCCTTGCAGGAAGGATTTAATGAATGACCTAGTGAAATTCCTCCAGCACGTGAGTTGTGAACCATTCCTGGCTATTTGCTTATTCTAAAAGTAATCACTGGACACTAAGGAGCCAATTTTTCTCCTGTTAAACTGACTGATGAAGTTAACAGTGTCTCTTGTGCTGTTGAGTTAGCATGTAGTAACAGAATTACAAGTCAAGATCTGGGACAGAGGGATGGAAAGAGGACAGTTTGGAAATTTGGACTTGATCCTGTTTATGACCTGGAGGATCAGTAGAGCAGCAGACAGATGTTTGTTTGAATGTCCATTAGCTGAGGAAGGCAAATGGATCTGCAATGGCTCCTTTTCCCCTTCCATTGAAAGGGGAAGCTGGTTCTTTTTGGTATTTAGTGGCTCTTTAAAGGAACCTGCTCTTAATTTAAAGAGAATTGAGTGGAAACTAGCTGGCAATTTAGAACAGTATGAAAATTTGTCAGTTGTGCAAAACAAAATAAGTACGTTTGCTTTATTAAATATTAAATGAAGTTGTGGAGTTCTTTTTATATGCTAATCTCTAGATCATAAAACATTGGTGCTTAGTGTAGTATGACCACACTTTTTGCTGTTCTTTTTTTTTTTTTTTTTAAATTATGCCCATTTTGTAGGATGTTAATCGAAAAAATACCAACGTGGTGGAATCATGGGAAAAAAGTAAAGAAAGGCAATCCTATACTCACATCATCTCCAAAAATGCTTCCTTCACGTTCACCTGGGCCTTTCAGAGAATAAATGAGGGCCAAGATGTAAGTACTTCTTTATGTGTGGGGCTTTACAACACAGCATTCCTTGGTCACTCTCTGCCAGAACTCTGGCCCTCTGTTGAAGCTCACAGCTTTCCCATAGGGGACGAGTGGCTCTCACCACAAAGCAGCCCCTGGGAGGCAGCTGTGCATCAGCCATCCGTGAGGAAGGACAGAGCCCTGGATAAGCTGATCCCTGAACTGCTGCAGAGATGTGGCTGGTGTCCCCGTGCCATGGTGTGATGACACCGGGGTGGTTTCCTTGGCTCTCGTTCCAGAGCAGGCAGTTCATCAACGACATGGCCAAGATCTACTCCATCACGGTGACCAACGCAGTGGACGGAGTGGCCTCGTCCTGCCGGGCCTGCGCCCTGGGCTCCGAGCAGTCGGGCTCGTCCTGCGTGCCCTGCCCGCCAGGACACTACATCGAGAAGGAGACCAGCCAGTGCAAGGAGTGTCCGGCCAGCACCTTCCTGTCCATCCACCAGCTGTACGGCAGGGAGGCCTGCGTGCCCTGCGGGCCTGGCAGCAAGAGCACCGAGGTACCGAGCCCCAGTGTTTCTGGGAGATGGGCAGACAGCGTTTGTTGGGCTGGAAGCTCTCAGAGGGCTGCTTCTAGTGCTTTCCTACAGGCATGTGCCTTGTGAGCACTGGAGTATAGCTACAACCAGTAAGCCCACCAAAGATGTCACTAGTCTAATTTCTGTTTGTGAATAATCAGATAAAAGTGACAGCGTCAGCTCAAAAAAAGGTTCATTTCAATAGGCTGGACTGTGGACAGTGTACAAACAGGGCAAGTATCTCCGTTACTTCCACCAAAACAATCCCAATGCCAGCTCTTTTAAACTCAGGGACTTATTCAGCTGGATGATGTTTCTGGGCCTTTAGAAACCTGTAACAAGTTCCTCTTACATGAAACTGTAAGCATAAGTAAACATTTATCATGTTCAAGGAGCTGCACAGGTACGGGAGGAACAACTCCAGTTTGTTTGTATTCTGCCTGTCTTCTGCTGCTTTCATATCCTGCCCTTGTTCCTTGAGCTGTTTCTTGTGTTTCCTTTACAAAATGCAAGTGTAACCAAGGACGTGTTTTGGTCTGTTTACAGGGCTTTAAGCTGGAACATTGGGATCCTAAAAGTACCCAGAACAAAACAAAGCAAGAAATTGCATTCTCTTGGCTAATGCATCAGGCAACAGAAAAACCAGGCTCAGGGAACATTTTAGTCCTGATATGTGATTGCATGGGACTGAAATGGGAATGGGAATTATCCCAAGGGAAAGATCAGTTGCAGGAATAGAACAGAGTTCCCCTTCATCTTTAAGAAGGAAAGCAGTCCTGTCTGCGCCCGTGCTTTAACTGTGAGGTGAATGGTTTGCTGCTGTTCCATAACTGCTCTTTAATGGATGCTTCTGCCTTGCAGGACCACTCTGCCTGCTTCAGTGATTGCCTGGTGTCCTATGTCAAGGATAACCAGAGCCTGAATTACAATTTTAGCAACCTCAGCCAGGTGGGCTCGTTGATGAGTGGACCTAGCTTCACTTCCCGAGGGACCAAGTTCTTCCACTTCTTTAACATCAGCCTGTGTGGGAATGAGGTGAGATTGGCTGGGCTTGAGGGTTGGGAGGATGAACCAATTTGCTGCTTGTATTGATGCTCTGGGGTACCACTGAGAGAGGACAAAGACTCCCTGTCAGCTGAGTTGTCACCAATACTGTACAAACACTTCCCTTTGGATCTTGCTTTGCAGTGCAAGAGGAATTTTGAGCATCCAAGTGATTTTCCAGAGCAGAGATGCTGTGTTATAGGCCATAAATAAAGCTCAGAAGAAAATTCCTGTCACATCCCTGCTTTTTCTTTCTTGTGCCTTTAAGTCACTTGCATCACAACCCTGACCTTTGTGTGCTGCCACCAAGGAGCTCAAATGAAGAGTTTGAGTCTTTCAGCTGGCAACTGCTTTCCATATGTGTCCCTCATGGCTTCACTGGAGATGTTGTATGCAGAGCCCCTGGTCACCCTGCTGTCTGCCAGTGGCCAAGATGCCCAGTGCTGACTTTGCAGCCTTGGACAGTGGTAGAAAATGTTGTCACTCACATAAATTGACTTTCAGAGCAGTACCAGTGTTGTGCATTGTCCCATGAAAGCCAACACGTGTAGTTAACAATAATGCTCAGCCCTGTAAAATTCTGAAGTCTTTTTGCCATGTACCAAAGGATTTGCATGAGTTAAGACAAATGAGTAGTCACATTTCTTTACAGCATTTTGCATACTTTTAGGATTCTATGTGTGTTTAACTACCACCTGGATTAGAGCTGCTGACAGCTAGATCCACAAACATACAGATATATGCTCTCTCCTCTATGAGAGGAGTTCACTTTCCCAAACTACTACAATGGTACTACAGTACAACCAACCATATGATTAGGTGGTGAGTGCTTGACATTTTGTTAGGAAAACTGAGTCTGGTAATTTGTCTTTCATTGCTGTTGCTCTGATTCTAGCACTGATCTTGACATATGACATTAAAGCAGTCTTGAAGACTGTATATCTGTTTAGGGATTTCATGTATTTGGGCTTTGAAAATATTTTGTCTGGATTAAATCCCAAATAAAGAGGTATTCTACCTCTTTATTTAAAGGCAAGGGAAGTAGGGTTTTCCTTTGCAAGCCATTTTACTATGCTCTGCAAGTAAACACTGTGCTGTCAAGATAAACAAAGAAGAGTACTCCACAGTACAGATTTCTGGTAAGGCACCTGCCAGAGGTGACATTGTATTTCTGAGTCTGTACAAGGCTTTAATGGGAGCTTTGACAATGGCACAGTTTGCTGTGGTTTGTCCCTCTTATGACAGACACATAGAGACATCAACTTGTTATGAGGGAAAGTAATGAATCTCATCCAGTTTGCAATCAGCAAGCTTACAGTCTCTCTCTTCCCAAACTTTTTCACACTTTATCAACAACCAACAGCTTCTCTCTTTTTTCCTGATTGTCCACAGGGGAAGAAGATGGCAATTTGCACTGACAATATCACAGATGTTACTCTGAAGGACATGGTTGCAGAATCAGAAGATTTTTCCAATTTTGTGGGGGCTTTTGTCTGTCAGTCCACCATCATCCCGTCAGACAGCAAGGGCTTCCGAACAGCCCTGGCTCTGCAGTCCAACAGCCTTGCTGACAGGTTCTTAGGTACATGGTTTGTTTTCTCCTTGTTGTTGTTGTTGTGAATGTATTTAGGGCTGCAGAGTAAATCCTTGGCTCAGCAGCTGCATTACTTTGAGGGAGGGGTGAAGGGGCAGCCCAAGATCAGTCTGAGATGGTTCCTGAGCTCTGAAGCAGCTCTGCACAGATGCCTTTGTGTTTTGCTGATGTTTCAGTTCAGCTGATGGCTAGAGGGGAAAAGTAAGGGCTGTGCACATTTTTAGTTTTCTGTTTCTGTGTTATTCACTCTTCCTTGTGCTTGGTCTGTGGGTCTCATGGTGCATAGCATTTCAGCACAAAAGCCTGGAGAGTGTATTTAAAAAGCACTGGTTCTCTTTTATGTTCTGTACTCACCTCTCTCAGGGCAAGGCCAGTGACTCTCATTGTCACATTAGACCAAGTGTTTCTGCCTATGCCAAGATCCTGCTTGGGCAATTTTAGAAGAAACTGATGAGGGGACATAATTAGACAAGGAATCAGGAGGTTTAGGGCAGCACGTGGCTGGGTACATCATTAAGTTTTACACTGGTCCAGATCACAAGTTCCCAGAATCTGAGGCCAGATGAGACAATGAAGTCATTTGGTCTGCTCACCTATCCATTACAGGCACTGAGTGTTTGTACTTTCTCCCTGGCACTGAGCCCAGAAACTTGTGTTTGACAAAAGCACATCTTTGGAAGAGCATTCAACCTGGACTTTTAAGACTGCCAGAAATAACAACTTTGCCACAGTCACTGGTATTTTTTTCCACTGGTCAAACACCATCTCTCTGTTTGTTTTTAAAGCAGGCTTGTATCTTTTTGAATATCCCTGACATCAGTTTTCAGCGCTTTCCTTTTGTTAGTCTTTCTCCAGATCACACCAATGTCTTCCATCTTGAAGAGAAATTTTGTGTACTGGAATTGTCACACCTTTCTGATAAATTAAGTAGACCAAGTTCTTCTAATTGTCTTGCTATCATGTATTTATTTTGAGCACCTAAATAACTTTTGAGGCTCTTCCTACACCTTCTGTAACTTTTTAATATTTTTTTTTAAAGCATAGAATGGAATAGTATTCCAGTATTTAATTTGCTATAATGGCAATAAAAATAACTTTTGTGTTTGGAATCTCTGCATCCTTCTTTCTCCAAACTTAAGGGATTTAATGATGGCTTCTTGGATCTGATGTCAAAGTTACAGTTTCCAAGGGAAAATCTCTCTTTCTTAAGACTGGCCTTGAGTTCTTGCTGCACTTATATTATGTATATATCTTATATTGAATTTGTTTGGGACCATCTTACTAAGTGAACCAAGCAACCAAGTTGCTCTGTATTTTATTTTTAATCCTCTTTATCTTTGTCTCATCTACACACTTTACCAGCATGGATTATGTGGTTACTTGTGGATCCCTGATGTTAATCTTGCATTTTCACACTTCAATATCGATGCCTAGAGAAGCCTGGAGACATCCCACGTTTGGTGACAATTTCCCATGGACAGATAATTTTATAATGACTTAGCTAAATAGTTTTTAATGCAGAGTGTGTGCTTAATTGATAGTACACTGCTAACTTTTTAATTAGAACTTCATGTGGTAATTAGTGAAATACTTGATAAATATACGTAACTTTCTTTAGCAACCAAGTTCATCAGCACTCAAGGAATGAGATCAGATTTGTTCAACAAAAGAGGTTCTCCATAAATTCTTGTTGACTTTCTGTCATTGTGTATCTGTCCATGAACTGAAACCCATTTTCCATTACCATCATTTTGTCTCATTGTGAGAGCCACATTGTAATTCAGGTCATCGTATCCCCTCTCCATGAGTCTTTTGACAATTCACTGTCATCAAAAGCTCTGTTAAAGGTCACTCTTAGGTATGGGTTTCTAGTTCACAAGCATTCATGCCAGTAAATGCCAATATTGTCTCCTGCCACTGGAGGAATGAGGGCAGTCATTGTCTTGAAAAACAAGGAGATAGTCCTGACTTTCTCCTAATACACAGAAAAGATGTCAAGCTCTTCTGGTGCCTTTTTTTATCTCAGTTGCTAAATTTTAAAATGGTTGAAGTTTGCCTTTCCTAACATAGCAAGGATGTGGACCTGTTGAAGTGAGTCCAGAGGAGGCCAAAGCATGGTCAGAGGGCTGATCACCCCTCCTGGCTGACAGGCTGAGAGAACTGGGATTGTTCAGCCTGGAGAAGAGAAGGCTTCAAGGAGATTTTAGACACCTTCCAGTACCTGAAGGGACTGCAAGAGAGCTGGAGAGGGATTTTTACAGGGGCATGTAGTGACAGACCAAGGTGGAGTGTCTTCAAACTTAAAGAGAGTAGGTTTAGATTAGCTACTAGGAGGAAATTCTTCCCTGTGAGGGTGGTGAGACAATGGCACAGGTTGCCCAGAGAAGCTGGGGCTGCCCCATCCCTGGAAGCCTTCAAGAACAGGTTGGACAGGGCTTTGAACAGCCTGGTCTAGTGAAAGGTGTCCCTGCCCAGTGCAGTGGGTTGGAAACAATATGATCTTTAAGGTCACTCCCAACCCAAACCATTCTATGGACTATTTCAAGAATAAGGGGAAAACTTATTTTCCTCAGTCTTTTCACCAGTTTCTGACCACTACCACTTCTTCTTGTTCTATTTTTGACTCCCTAGAAGGATGCATCCCCCTTTATACAACTCCCTTTTCTGAAATGTTGCAGTGGAGCACCAATATTTTCTGTCTTCTTTGGTTCATGGGGTTGGAAGGATCTCTAAGAACTTTTTGACTACTTGCATTTTCCTCCCTTTCAGCTTTTGCCCCAAATCCATGTAGTTGATACACCAGCATGTCATTTGTTCCAAAATGTGCCATCTAGGCTTGCCTATGATTCCATAATCCTTCTGAGTCTTGTTATTTCATCTCCCAAAGTACTGCAAATTGCTCAGATCATTACATGGTTTTGATGTGTGAGGGTTGTAGACTCAAGGCATATGCTCTGAGATGTTTCATCAGATATCTTCAGCAGTCCTTTGCCAGCCTAAAATATTTAATGTTTCTTTAATATCCAGTAATTGCTTAAAATTAATATAAAAGAGTAATAAGTATTTACACCTGTGATTTTTTTTTATTTTGCTATGTCTACATGAGGAAATCAGACTGTATGAGGAACATATATATCTGCAAAGTTTAGTTAGAATGAGATGTGTGTAATGTACGGTAATGCCATTAAATGCTATTAAGTGGGATCCATAGCTTTCAGACTGAGAAAATATTACACATGGACCCCTCAAAAATCCATTAATAGATTGTTTCTTTTTTATTTATTTCATAAATTTTAGGAGCTACTGTTGAAACAGTGCTGGAAAATATCAGCATCAAGGCAGAAATGTTCCCTCCCTCTCCAAGCAAAATACCAGACGTGCATTTCTTTTACAAGTAGGTAAAAAAAGCTGCTTATTGCTGTGTCAGATGTCTTCATTTGTTTAGAGGAAAGTAAAACTGTGAGGGGGGATCTATAACCCACCTTTAATCTTTGCCACTTTAATCAGTATCTGCCTGATGTTGATCGACATGTTGAAGATCATCTTATGAAATCAGCAAACACTCTTTACTCAAATCTAAATTAGACTTGATCCATAGGAAGTGATCCCAGAGCTTTGATTCAACCAGATGCCACTTTCAATGTCCTGTTACTTTCCATATTTTGTCATATATGACTTCAAAATGTCCATTTCTGGTTGCACATTTTCTTTCACTTTCATTTGTGTTTACTTTGATGCTACAAAAAAAGAAGTAATCAAGATTAAAAGTAACTGTTTCAACATGCCCAGTTACTAGTATGCTTTTCCCATTCTTCACTCTTCTCCATAAAAAGAATGCCTCAGTTTGGGTAGGAAGTAACTCAAAGATCAGCTCAGTTCAGATGTCTACATGCTGGTCTTCATGTCAGCTGTGTTTCTAAGCTGGGGTTTAATTGAATATAGGACTCTGGGTATCAGCACTTTATGCTTATGTGAATACTTAAATTATGTGTCTGATTCTGCAAACTGAGGCCCACACCAGTGACCCTACTTAGACATTGTAAGCCAAGTTCATAATATGCTCAATCATGCTGGAATAAGATTTGTTTAATCCCCTTTGCCCTGTGCTATTTCAGGACAGTTTGGCTCTCAGGTTGCTAGGCTGGGAGTGAGCCATCAGAGCCTCTCCAGCAGAGTAACACACCAACCACAGCACCTGTGATTCTCCTTTTCAATCATTCTATTCTCTTTTGTGGGAAAGTTCACTCCTTGATGCAGCAGGTTCCAAACAAGCTAGAAAACAGTTCCCTGAGTAGCATCTCAGAGCACTTTGAGATTTAAATGAATTGGTGAGGCCTACTCTGATTCTGTTGCTCTTTTTTTTATTTTTTTTTTAATTTTTTTTCACCTGGTAAAGTCAAAAGCATTGTGGTAAAGGGTATTTTGTTAGTATTGCAGCTGCATGAGTGTTTACAGACCTATGAAACAGTAATACCCATTTAATGTAGTGGAAATATGTTGCCTTTCTCCTCTTGTTTGACATTAGGTCTTCAACAGTGACAACCTCCTGTGAAAATGGCCGTGCAACTGTTGTGACAATGAGATGCAACCCCAACAAACCAAACCAAGGAGAGCTTTCTGTGCCCAGGTATTTCAGTCTTTGAGTCCCACTAGTACCAAAAAGCCTTTGCTCCTCAGGTAATCCTTACAAAACTCATTAGTAATTTTCTATTATAATAGCAATGAGGAGACCTCTCTCCCTCATCAGTCACTTTTTTTTCCTAGGTGTCCATCAGCTTCCAGCAGACCAACTGATCTGTGTTTAGGCTGTGTGGCAGGTTGTTCTGAGCTTAAATGAAAAGGAAAATGCAGTGATGTTTGCTTGTCTTCACTTCTCCTTTATTTCAGTTCCTTATTTTAATCTTCAGCCTCCTGATTAAACTGTCTAGTTGAGGTTTTGAGAGGTAGTTTTTCTTCTTTGATCTACAGCAGTGGCTAATGAAAATTATTTTTTTGAAAAGGGCAACCTGTTCTAGGAATTTTTAAATCTGCTATTGCAATGCTTATGAGAGCTCTGACTGTCTATTTTATGTTTGGGATATATTTATTTATGTGTTTCATCACTGTATCCTGGCTGCCTTGTACCAGTTGTGTTTAATTTGCCTGACATTTTTCCCCATTCAGTCTGATTTGAGGGACTTTAAAAAGCTTCTTTCTTCCAAAATCCTGTTTATGCCTGCATAAGCATAACTTAAGGCATAATCATGATTGAAAAACTGCAGAGAAAAAAAAACAGTAAAATACTCAATTCTATTACTCTTTAGACACACACTGTGATTTTTCAGAAGCTTCCTTCTACTCTGATAACCCTCCTTTTTGGTTATCAAGGCCTATTTTAGTTTGTCTGGATGTTACTACAAATCTGCTGATAGCTCTCACTCATCCTCCTTCCCAAAAGCTGAGTCCTCTTCCCAAAAGTGAACAGTGTGAGAAGGGTGGGATCCTTTGATCCCTGTCCCTCTTGGGACACATGAACTGTGCTTGCCTGAATGAAGGCAAAGTAGACTCTACTTCACAGGTGATGGATGAATGATTGGTATTTGAGCACCTTTGGAGATGCTTACCCCAGTGTCTGAGGGACCTGTTCTACTACAAAATGTGTTGGGCAATAAGTCACTATCAGCTTCTGCATGAAAATTCTTCAGTTGTTCTTCCAGTGCCACAGGATAAACACCATGGGAACTGTGATAAAGCACCAGTAGTGAGGCAGGAACAACCTACCTTGCTTTTGCAAGTGTGAGCATGGGCAGAAATGGCACTCAGCTGACACGTGTACCTTATCTCAGTTCATGTAGACTTCTCCTTTCCTATCCCCCTTTGATTAGCTCAGCAGTCAGCTGTTTTCATACAGTGAGGTATCAGAAATATATTAAATAATGTAACTCCTTGATCCTCCAGGCATGGTGTTTAGTATCACATGAATCTACAGTCTAAGATGAAAGCACTTGAGGAGAAAGGTCTGTCAGTGCTCTTGCCATGTAGGTTGTAAAAATGGTGCATAATTCACAGAAGAATGCACCTGTTGTCAGGTATTCAAATCTGGATAAGCCAGAATGGGCTTTTAGATCTGGGTATTTTTCAGTGCTTCACATCAGTGCTTCAGATCAGAATGGGCTTTTAGATCTGGGTATTTTTCAGTGCTTCACATCAGTGCTTCAGATCAGAATGGGCTTTTAGATCTGGGTATTTTTCAGTGCTTCACATCAGTGCTTCAGATCAGAATGGGCTTTTAGATCTGGGTATTTTTCAGGTTTCCAGATGATATAGAACACAACTTCAAATCCATTTTTTTCTGCATGAATATATTTCCTATTTACATGACCAAACTTCTTGCGTGGCCTTTGGCCATTGCTGCTGTTAGACCTGATGTGATTGTCAGTAAAAAAATCTTCGTGGCTGTCCTGCCACTGCCAGGAAAACTTTCTTCTGCAGGCTGAATACAAAATAGGCCATTAGTTTTTCTTGGAGTAGGAGAAGCTGTTATCTCTTCATTAACCGGTGAACATCCTTCTAGTAATTAACCATGACAGGACAAGTCCATTCCATATGGACTAAATCACCCAGACATCATTAGAACAATGGCAGGAACCAGATAGCAGCATTCATGTGGAACAGCCTCCCTGTGCAGGAGAACAGTGATGGAGGTGTATGCTGGGCTAGCCTGGGCTGGTGAAACGCTGGTGTAGTAACACAACTCCTCTCCCTCTCCCTCTCCCTCTCCCTCTCCCTCTCCCTCTCCCTCTCCCT
>VZRH01002389.1:201714-226662 GCA_013397555.1 Urocynchramus pylzowi
GTTATAGTAACACACCTCCTCTCCCTCTCCCTCTCCCTCTCCCTCTCCCTCTCCCCTCCTTTTAGATCTTTGACAGCTCAGCACCTGTTTTCACTTGAGAAAGCATTTTACAGGAAAAAATTTTCCCCCAGATTTTTCCATCTGCTAACTTGATAGATGTTTACCCATTTCTCGTACTTCCCATTCCCAGTCTTCAGCAGCAGCAGGTGGATGAGGATGCAAACCCCAGAGTGTTTCTTTCATAACTGATAACTGAGCTCTGCTCTCCTCATAGCTCCTGCCCTGCAGGCACCTGTGATGGATGTACTTTCTACTTCCTATGGGAAAGTGCAGAAGCTTGTCCTCTCTGCACGGAGCAAGACTACCATGAGATTGAGGGAGCCTGCAAAAAAGGATTTCAGGTACAGGACCCATGTCTCGAAGTCAAATGGGCTTTTCTGGGTATAACTTGGACTCTTGTTGAGATTTGGTGAGCAAATTGATATGTGAGTGGGTTGGAAGACCTCAGCCCAGGCTCTGAGGTGGCTGGGATGCAAGCTGAGGGAGGAGCTGTGTTGGGACTCAGGAATGTTTGTGTCAATGGCAGCGTGGTTCCTGTAAGAGAGCTGGCTTGTGCTGACCAGCTCTGTGAGTAAGGATGTGAGCTCTCAATGCATTCAGAATTGCAGGGCAGTTATTTCTGATGGGTGGAGTGCCCAAAAGACTTCAGTTGTTTTGTAGCCATAAACATCAGGGCAGGCTAGGAAAGCTTTCCAAATGTCAGTTCATAAATTCATCCTACTTGCTTGCAATGTTTTTGCTGCTGCATTCTCAAATATTAGGAAGTCCTTCCACAGGTTCAAACTCTCCTGTTGATCAACAGCTCCTGTGCAGGCACAACTTGTTCCCAATAGCTGTCCAGCCCATATTGTATCACATGGAGACCTATACAGGGGAAGAAATCCTTTTGCCATCTCTGAACCTACAGGCACAAGCAAGGGGAGGACTGATTAGACAATATAACTGAAAACCTGAAGTCTGAAAACCTGAAGGACGTGTTTTGGTTTGCTTTCACTGAAAAGTTATCTGACCTCAGAACAGCTTGTTTACTGTAAGTCTAAACAGTTCTCTCTTTTCCTAAAAAGCAGCTCACTTTTTGGTGTTTTCTGTTTGAAAGGAAACCTTATATGTATGGAATGAGCCAAAGTATTGCATTAAAGGAGTTCCCTTGCCAGAAAAAAGGACCAGCCCTTGTGAAACAGTGGATTTTTGGCTTAAAGTTGGAGCTGGTGTTGGTGCTTTCACAGCTGTTCTGCTCATAGCCTTGACTTGCTATTTTTGGAAGAAGAACCAGAAGTAAGTACTGCAAATTGTGTTCTATATAAAAGTTAGCTAAAAGCTTGATGGAGTGACTTTTCCTGCATCTGACTTTATGACACTCTTGATGAGCAGTACCTTGTAGGATCAATCCATTCATACACCAAGTTGATGTTTCTTCTGTCAATGGTGGCTATAAAAAATTCTGGTGAGGAAAGTGTAGAACATCACAGTAATTTGCAATGGCATAGTTTCAAAATAGGAACTGTCTTTTTTAACCCTTGAGCGTTTGAAGTTGACTTTATTTTCTGAAGCAACATGGCTTTCTCAAGCTCTGAAGACCAAAAGAGTATCTTTAGTCTAATTAGTCCTTTTCAGCCTGGTAAAAGATTAGGTTCTTGACCATATTGCTTAATTCTATTTCAGTTGTTTCCACAACCAGCACTACTTCAGGAAGCCCTCCTGCAGGAAGCCCTCTTGACCTCCCCTTGGTCTTTTGGGAAAACATGGTTCTTTTATAAGGATAGAGGACTAAGTGGAGAGCAAGAGCTCAGTGTATTGTTAATACTATTTTGGTTACATATTTTTAATGATTGAAAAGTGTCTGATTTCCACTACCACAGAAGTAACTATGTGGGAGGATTGCAGACAATCTAAATTACAAAACCCCTGAGTATGGGACATTTGAGAAAAAAATCTGTTCCTGTGTGGCTTTATATCTTCAGGCTGGAGTATAAATATTCCAAATTAGTGATGACAACGAACTCAAAAGAGTGTGAACTGCCAGCTGCTGACAGCTGTGCTATAATGGAAGGAGAAGATAATGAGGAAGAAATTGTATATTCAAATAAGCAGTCACTGCTGGGGAAGCTCAAATCCTTGGCAACAAAGGTGAGTAGTAATTACCAATATTAATACTAAAAAATAATTATTACCTTTATTTATTACTGGATGTGATGAGTCTTTGATGCTAATTTCACAGTAGTGCAGCCTCCCACGCACACCTCATCCAGTCCATAGTGATCTGCTGAAATCCACAGTCTGGATAAAATTAAGAAATGTTGTAGGGTTTCTGGGTAAATGCTCTTTCCTCTACAGAGAGGTTTCAGTAGCATTTTTTATTGCTATGGGTGACACCAGAAAAAAACATTTAATGGTAGAGAGAACCTTTTTGCCTGGAATCCTCCCAGACACATCCATTGCTGAGGCAAACACAGCTATTAGAGATAGAAAAAATTGACACTGGCAGCACAGCCACCAGCCAGCTGCTTGCAGCTCACCTGGGTTGGCTTCATGGCTGACTGGAGAACCATAATTTTGAGGATTCAATTGAAAAGGAATCATCTTTATCCTGTTGCCCAACACAGCAGCCTCCTCCATTTCAGTGGGAAGCAACACCAAAAATGCATTTTTTTCTGCAGTAGATGTGACGTGGATTGTTGCATGTCTGAATTGACAGCACCAAAGTCTTTGGTGTCCTTTGAACTCCTCTGAGAGGAGCCACAGAGGGCCATCATGGTAGATCCCAAAAGCTCCTTGGTCTTTTTCCAAATGCCTTGAAATCTATGCTGTGGAAAGGGTAGTGTTGTCTTTAAAAGATTCCAGTGGGGGCATCTGTTATGATCAAGATAAAGGCAAATGACATTTTCCCTTTCAAACAGTTTTGTTGAAGTCAGTTTCTTAGAAAGCCTTTTAAAAGCTCATAATAAAAATTAATTTTAAAACATTGTACTCCAGTTTATTGTCCAGATAATATCTCAGAATGTTGAATTTTGAGATTTTTTTTTCCTTGTATCCCTTTTTTTCTTTCTGTGATTGAGTGCAATATAATTAAAACTTGTGTGCTGCCTTTCTTTTCCCTTATTATTCTCTTCTCTTCATTCTTTAATTTTTTTTATTTGACTCTTGCCACACTACCTGTTCCTCAGATATCCCTCCTGGAGGAGTTACCATTGCACAGATAATGTGCAGAGCTTTCCCTTGACCCCAGCCTGACTATTTGTCCTCCAAAATCAATATTTTTCCTAGTGGAAAGGGGCAGAAATTCAATATTAATTCTTAATTCAATATTGAGAAAATTGAAGATGTAAATAAAATCAAATCACATAAAATTTTCTGGTGATGTTGCAAAAGTAGAAGTAAGCTTTAATACTTCAGTATTCAGACAACTTGAATGCCTACTTGTGTTTTTTTTAATGTTCTTATATCCACTATAGCAGGCCTCCTGAGTGTTCTCTCCTTTTTCAACAAGCTTGTCAGATATTCCTAAGCTTGCTCCTTTTTTTACTGCTCGATAACAATAGCTGGCAATTTCCAGTACCTCATTAGCTTTCTCAGCTCTGTGTCCTGTACCCCTGCAGATAACTCAAATTTAATACATATTTATCAAAAACAAATGTTATAGGCATTGCTTTTCATTTATGCAAGATGAAGAAATTAATGTCCTGCTAAATATGCATGTAAAATACAGAAAAAATGTATGGAGGAAAACAGGGGAGAAAAAGGAGAAATGTAAAATGAGAGAGAAAGAAGATCTGCAGTATCCTAACTATATGTTCAAACTTCAGGCTGTGGCATTTCTGCCAACATGTCACAAAGATATCAGTGGGTTTGAGCACCCAAGGGACTGAGGGCTAGGCCTGTTATTTAGAAAGGGATGACTTATTTTTAATGAGAAGATATAAGCCAAATAATTACAAACCTGTTTCAGACTGGGGGCTGTTCTAGTTGTGTCTGTTGTCCCCAGCATGACAATACCATGCTCTTCAGAACATAAATTTTTCACTAGACTAGCATAGGACAATTTTTCTCCTTCTTTCTCATGTCTGCACCAGGCTGTCCTGATCTGTGTGAGATGGCTTTAAAAATCAGATTATGAAGGTAGTTCAAGACAATTTGCAGACTATTTGGGTGTGTATGTCCACATTTCTTACTCCCCCTGGCCAGATGGCCAAGGCTGTCACCCAGCAAATGAAAACAGAGAAAAAACTCAACTCCCTAGCCCTGATTTTTAAGATGGAAACTGATGTTTTGTCTTGTGGGTCTCCCAGAGGAGGTGTTGAGATTGGAATCCAGGAGCAAGGCAGTGGTGTTCACACTCACATGCTGTGCTTCAAGCATTTTATATATTGCAGGAAACCCATTAATAAGTGATAATAGCCATAGAGATGATTACCTTGCAATTCCCCAGCTCAGACTACCTGTCCTATTCTCTGAATATGAAATGCAGACTTTCCCTGTACCCTCTAAGATAAGTACCATGAACAATAGCTATAGCATAATTTTATTGGTTTTGCAAATTTTTACAGAATTAGTAATGTTATTAAATATTAAATGGTCAAACTGTGCACTTAATTACTGTAGTAAAAATAAAGCAAAGTTTTTGGCAAAGGATATTGAGAGAAGTGATTGTGCTGACTGCTGGAGAGATTTTGAGAAAATCCAGTTGGTGAGAATCTGTCTTTCCATTGCAGGAAAAGGAAGATAATTTTGAATCTGTTCAGCTGAAATCTTCAAGATCCCAGAATATATGAAGAATTAATGCTGCCTTCAAAGGAACAAACCTAATTTCTATTTTTACAGGACTATATTTTAAACATATTCTGGCACACATTATAGTGGTGATCTTGGTGAGAAATGCTTGACCTTTTAGGAAGAAAGAAGACAGGAAGGAAACCAGAAAATTGGATTGCCTTATCATGTGATTGAGTACCTTGCCAAAAAAAAGAAAGCAGATTCTTGGATTCCATACTGGGAATGAAATTCAACTCAGGAAGAGATATACATACTGCAAATAACATGAATTTTTTGCATTCACCTGGGCAACACTCAGGCATGCCATATGATTTATAGGTACCTTTCGTTTCCTTCTCACTCCTGTGCATATTCCTAAGAAATTATTTTCAGAGAGGCCTGCAACCTCCTGCAAAGGTTGTGTGTTGTTGTTTACTGGCATAACTGTGAGTCTTTCTTGAAATCAAAATTGTGAATGGTACACGGAATGAGCCTCGGGTGAGTTTTGAACTTTGGAAAATACTTTTGATTTTAATGCTTTGAAGGTCTAGATGGTCTGTGTTGACCTCTAATGCAAGAGGAATTGTGTTGCACCTGCAAATTGGACCCATTCTGGTGCCTGAGTCATGGCCATTAGGGTTGGAGTAAAACCTAGTGCTAATAAATTTAAACTTGGTAACAGCTGTTGTGTGAATTGTAGGTCTGGGCCCATGAGTTTGTAGGCAGTAGCCTACAAACAAGAGTTCAAAACTCTTTATACAAGACATCAAACTCTATAAAGAGATGTAAAGTGGTACCTACAGTGCAAGTTGCACTTGTCCCTCTCTGTGGAAGCTTGTCCTTTGAAGAGAGGTTTTTGGCAGATTCAGTGTTCTCTCTTGGGCTGTGTAAATGTCACTTTTCCCAGGGCTGGGAACCAGCAAAAAATCTCTACTTTTGGGAATTAGGGGTCAGCTCTGTCAGTTGGGAGGCTTGTTAGAAATACTCAGCCTCCTTTATTCCTGGGCCCACGTGACATGGATGGATGGATGGATGGATGGATGGATGGATGGATGGATGGATGGATGGATGGATATCCAGCAGAGCTGAGCATGGGTTATGTACTTGCACAGCATCTAAATGCATCCTGTGTCAGTGCAAGTAGCAGCTCTGGAGGAAAGGTGCAAAGTGGTGCCTTGGAAACTGGAGGCTAGGTGGACTTTTCCATAAAATCAGCCACATTATAAGCATGTGATCTTCATAATATCCACAGTAATAATTTCCTGAAATTCCCTCTGAGGTCAAACTCAAAGGAATCTGAAACTTGGGCAAAAAATATTTGAGTAAAATTATGCAAGACTTGTACAGAGCCAGAGAAAATGAGCAACGATTCTTGTATTGACCTCTGGTCAGACTCATATTTCCATTACAGCAAATTTATGTGAATTGTGGAATGCATCAAAACCAGAAAAGAGACATGGGCAGAAATAGTCTT
The DNA here is from genome assembly GCA_013397555.1 of Urocynchramus pylzowi. Classification (NCBI taxonomy): domain Eukaryota; kingdom Metazoa; phylum Chordata; class Aves; order Passeriformes; family Fringillidae; genus Urocynchramus; species Urocynchramus pylzowi. The sequence goes on from VZRH01002389.1 coordinate 207,998, forward strand.
TTTACTATAAGGAATATAGATTTTTGATTTTATATGACTGAGCTAGGTCTATCAATAAAAGAGGGCCCACTTTTAAGTAAAATTTAAATTAAACTGAATTTTCTGCACTCTAAATATTTTATTATACTCTAGATGTGAACAAAAATTTTATGAAGTTTAGATTTTTTTCTTTCATTAGGGAAAATTCAGCTCTGTTATTTTATAGTTCCAGTCAAAGAACACACACTTTATTCTTTTGATGGGAGATCCTTCAGGCATCTTAACTGAAGTGGTGTACATTTTCTGTTGGTCTTGAAAAGGCACTTCACTTTCCCAACAAAGATTTTTATGGGGTAATGTTGAATGTATATTAAATACACATTCCTTTTTGTATATTTTGTACCATTGCACACTTATTATTGTACACTGTATTTGTTGTCATGATGTCATTTATATATGGTTGTCAAAGATGGTATGCTCACGGAGTAAATGGTTATGGCTTTGGGATTTCACTTCTTGAATCTTTTATGATGAGGGGTTTTATGTTGTTGATTTTTATTCAACTAGTGTGTTGTAGCATCAAAGATATATATCTGATGGACATTCATAAAATAAAGTAAAAATATATTTGAAATTTTGGACTTGAGATGTTTGGTGGCACTGCAGCCTTTCCTGAACATTGCTGGTCTTCAGTAATGAGTAGAGCTTTTCACTGCCATCAAGTTGTATTTGTTTACATCTCCTTTAATTTTTCCCCTTCTCTCTCCATATGTTTTCTCAGCCATAATTACAGTTCATTCTCCAGAACACCATTTCTTTTTTTATTTCTGGACCCATATCCCTGTAATGCAGAAATGCCTTAATTTTTATGAACTATATTTAATTTGACTTAATACCGCACAGGTTTCATTTGGTTCCCTTCTCTTTCCATTATATTTTCCAAATAAAATGGAATGGAATTTTTTGACAGCTGTGACAGACTTTGCTGTATGACTCTTCTCAGCTCTGCTTCCAAATGGTTTATCATGATGTTATTGAAAATTCTCCTAGGCAGTCTAATGGTGTATCTGGTGCAGTGCTAACATAGTGGGATGCAAACCAATACTGTAGACTTTACTTACCTTAAAATAAGAAAACTCCATTTTCCAAGAATTAAGCAAGTGTAAACTGAAATATTTGAGCTTCTGCTATTCATTTCTTTCTGTTAAAGATGTAGTAGAGAGGGGAAGTTTCCATTTTCCCATAAGAGACAAATTTTGGAAGCCTTTAACAGTTCACTAAAAAGTCAGCTATGTGTGACCTCTTCTAGGGCTCTGCCAAAATATACTTACAGCAACCTCCCCCTTTTCTTCCACATGGAATCACATTAGAAAACTGTTATTTGATGCCATAAAACAATGTGAATCAGTCTGTTGTGTGTTCACTTGATTAAACGGAATACATTTTATTGCTGCATTTGCATGCTTTTCTTTGAAATCTGGAGTCAAGCAACTGAATCTCTTTGAGGCTTAAGCACATTTTAGTGGTGTCTGTATAAATTATTGGCAAATTAGCAGAATGTCATTGTCTCAGTTTTGACAGTGCTTGCTAGGGGGGAAATGCACAACGAATGTATTCTGGCTTGGCTCTGATTGTGTTAGTTGGTGTTTGTAATGCAGAATACAGTTGATTAAGGTTTGGGGAAAACTATGTCTTAGAGCCACAGAGGGAAATTACTGAGTAGCTTCAATGATCTATAATTTTTGTTCAAAGAAAGGATTTTACTATTTGCTTTTGAAAAATAGGTTCTGGGATTCTTTGATAGTAGAGGGGAAAGTTTGCAGGTTTTGTCCTTCCAGAGACAGTAGACCTGTAAAATCAAGGTACTTAATTATAATCAGATAGCAGCAGATGTCACCATTTAGGAGCCAGTGGTTGTTGACTCTTCTCCAGCAGTGACCAACACTGATGTTTCAATGTAAGTGTAGAAGCAGCTACAATTCATGCTGACACACCAGTGGGGATTTCCTCCTCAGCAAGGAATGCTGCTGGTTGGTCCATATCATGAAGCATGAAGGACTTAAATAGCTATTCTAGGTAATATTTGGCAGCTTCTCTGGGAAGCACATTCCAGTCCCTCACCACCCTCAGAGTGTTTTCTCCTAGCATGTAATCTGAATAGCCCTTGTTTTGGTTTAAAACCATTCACTCTTGTCCTGCTACCATCTGCCCATATAAAAATTAACTTTTTTATAAGCCCCCCTTAAGTACTGGAAGGCTGCAATGAGGTGTCCCCAGAGCCTTCTCTTCTCAGTGATAACCTCAAGAGAACTCTTGTGAAGTTCTGCTTATCTTTGGTGGTGTTCTCTCATAGTCTTTCCCCTTGTTTGCTCCATTCACTGAATTCCCTTGCTTTTATTTCTTGTTGAAGACTTGGGAACTGTGCTGCTTTGGTAAGATATAAGGGGAGAGGAATAGAAATGAAAGGAAGTCAGCTCATCCTAGAATATGCAGTGTGTGTCAGTGTACAGTGACATCCCCAGTCACCTGGCTGGATGTGCCCAAACTGAATTCATGCAGCAGGAAGAAGGGAGACACAAGATAGAGGTGATCTGAGGCTGCCATTGTGTTTTGGTTTTTCCTCTGGATCTGTAGAGTAAGAGCTCATCAGGAAGAATTCTCTAAGGTCTGTGTACTGTGAGGCTGCTGCTGTGACAGCACCTAAAAGCCTCAGCAGGGATTTGTGATGTGTATTTGCTACCCCATCCTTTTCCTCTTGCAGAACCAGCCCAGCCTGGTCCTGGAATTTTCTTCTTGCAGTAAGAAAGCTCAGTTTGGCCTGTATGTTGCTGAGAAGCTTTGAGGTGGCTCTGGATAAACAGCTTCTGCCCATTGTCTTGCAGACTGCAGGCATTAATGAGCAGGCAATGGCACCATGGACATCAGACTGTATGTGGTGATGAGTTAAGGCCTTGCTTTGGTCTCCCTAACTCTAATTGTACTGATTGGGTGAAAGATTGCAGTGGAAATCTCCTTAAACAGAGCTGAAATTTCAGGGTGTGGTCAGGGTATTTTGGACATCTTTTTTCTGATTTCCGGAATTTGTTCCATTCTGGGGGAACATAATGTATTTTAAATAGCTTTTGATTTTTCAATTTGAAAAGACAATTCATTTTTAAATGGGTTTGGCTATGAGCGAAACCATCTGTGCTCAATTAATTAAGGAAAAACAATCGCTGGAAGGAAAAATAAAATATTTTGGTTTTCCACAGTAGACTTTGGCCTTACTTTCAAAATTCATTGAAGATTTAAAAACCAAACAACTCTTCTAGAAAAACCAAACCAACAAAAACCACACCCAAACCCATGAACAAAGACAAAAAAACCCACAAACCTTGTTTATTTCAGACCGGCCTGCAATAAAGTTTTTGAGTCTTATTTTTTTATTCTGCTAATAAATAAAAAGTGATCAGTTTTTCACAAACCTTTCTGCAATTGTGATTTTTATCAGAGAGCTGAGGTACTTGGAACTTATGACTTCTGAGTAAAAAGCTAAAGTTTTCTTCAGCCTCCAGTTAGGCACTGTAGATGCAGGGCTAAGCCTTGCTCTCATTCACAGCATTTCCTCTGATTTCAGCATTTTACTCCCGAGTGTGCAGGGCTCAGAGCAGTGTGATTACTCTCAAGGCTCACAGTCAGGGTACTTGGGAGGAACTGTGATATGACCCCTTCTGCTTTGAGGCGAATTGCTCAAATCTTTAAATGTGATGGGAAAATAAAGATCCTGGAAAAGGTTTGTACTCTAAATTCGTTTTACATAAATGGGTACAAAAACTACAAACTGTTATAAACAGAGAAACTGAAATAGTGATGTGAGACAACAGCAAAGAAAAAAAAATTAAAATACCCTTTCTTAAAAGGTTTTCATGCCTGTATGTTGTGGAAAGCCTCTGCTTTGTCATTTTCCTTTTCTGTCCTGCTGTGTTTTGAAACTGGATTCCTTCATCAGGCAATACCAAACAATCTGCATGTGTGGACATCTGATGGAAAGTAGTGAAAGGTTTTCAAGACAAAGCCAAATAAAGTACAAGAATGTCAGGAGCATTCAGAGGGGATGGAAGTCCAGAGCTCTGCATGTTTTGGTTGTTGGGTTTTTTTATATGAAAACCCCACATACAAGTGGCTTTCAAGCCAACTAAGTATTCATAGCAGGTGTTCAGACACAGACACTGGGTCATTTTATCAATAGTGCTATCAAAATGAATGAAAACTCCAGCACAGTGAGATCCTCACCTGCTGTAAATTAACTTCAGTAATGTCAATTTTGATTCTGGGGCTGGAATTCATCTGACACAATTCCTTAATTTTTAGTGCAAACTCTGTGATCTGAGCAAGCTGTGCTCGCCTTTATTTGGAGAGTTTCATCCCTGCCTGAAGTGTCTGCCTGAGAGAAGCCGGGGGAATTATGCCTACTTCCTTCCACTGAATACAAAGGGAGAGGGGCTGACAATCTCAGATGGAGCTATTTACTTAGTCCTTGTAAACAATGAGTGTTAGATGAGGTGCATTTGACCCTGATTGTGGCTTTCCATAAAAATTGAGAAGAAACTCTCTTTGGCTTAGACATTTTAAGAGCTCCATAAAGATGAGATGTCAGAATTATGGTCAGATATTCTGAACTTTTGTCACATGTGACCAGCCTCTTAGTCCACCATAGAGCACACCAAAGTCAAATGAATGTAGCTGCCCAAGCTGAGGTGCTTTAAGAGGTGTCTTGATTAGGAAGGAAGACTCCCAGCCTGTCAAAACTTGACCCTGGGCCCTGCATCAAGGTGAGAAACAAGCCTGCAACATCAGGCATGCCAGAGGTTGTGGAGAGGAAGAAGCTGAATGCAGAGCTCTGCAGGGAGGGTGGGCTGATCTATGCCCATTCTGGAAAAAGTCACAGGGATTCCTGTTCTGGACAGCTCCGTGATGCAGAGGCTTAAATGGCTGCCTCTGTCATGGAAGAGTTGAAATCCAGTGCTCTTTGCTGGTGGCCATGTGGATGTTTAGAAAATACAAGCATCCATCCATAAAAAGGAATTTTAACAACCTGCATCTTTAATTTTTGCATTCCAAATAACAGCTACTTCCTTTGCCAGTTCAGCCCTAAAGGACTTGCAGCTTTCCAGACATGTGTGGAAACATCTGCAAGTGCAGGAGAATTGGGCTCCAGAGAACATGTACATCCCACTCTATGTATCTGTGGTGCCTGACTTTCAAGCCTCGCTGGTGTTGCCTTTGAAGTCAATGAGAATTTTGCTATTGACCTCAGCTGGAATGAGATCAATGGGAACAAGCCCTTAGGTAAATATGCTCAGACACATTAATCAGAGGTGTGTTTGTTTCCTTAATGACTTTTTAGACCTGGCAGAAGAGATTATTTCAGATTGTTTCAGTAGAGTGAGGGCAGCTTTAAGAGTGCAGTTTCAAAAGCCAGACTTTTAAGGTATTTTGCAATTGTCTAAGTAGGTGGTATGTATGTCTTGAAGCATTTGGTTTGAACGCAAAGGTCACCCCAGAGACGTGTGTAAATGTCTCCTGCATTTCTCTTTTTTGACTTTCTGGTCTCTGTGGTGCTCCAATTACCTTTCACAGAACTGTTGATGCAGACAAGCTGAACCAGCTTTGTTTTGGCTGGAGATATTAAACACTCTTAGCTAATTTTCTGACAGATTTTCTTCCAACCTAATCTAAATTCTCTTTGTTTTTATATGCTACCAATCTATTGTGTGCATGACAGCATTTAGTTATGCCAAATGAGTGAACCAGGAGTCAAAATTTTTTTGCTAGTATCTCATTAAGATGAAATTAGACATTTTCACTTTTGAAAATGACCCTCTACTTTAATAACAGAAAAAGACATTGAGAAGCTTTATTAATAAGGGAGTTTTTTAAGAAGAGGGAATTTCTATGTGATTTTGAAAAAGCATTACTCATAAGCACATATATTGTGATGTGGATTTTATAACACAGGCACCGACCTACACACAAATACCTGTGTACACACACTCCAGACTTTTATCCTTTTTAGCTAACCTCCTCTCCAGAAAAATGTAATGACCTTAAGAGAGTAAGAAACAAAAATGAAACCATGCTGAAAAACTTTTATCATTTTATTATTGGTGCCTTTACATTAATACTGCTGTTTTGTGCTGAGAAAACCAATCTGTTACACGTAAGGTAACTGTAATATACAACATAGAAATGCAGTCTAAGTTAATTACAACAAGGAGCTACAAAAAAAATTCGTAGGAAAGAAGTCACCTAACATTGCAACTGTGCTTGCAACAATCACTCCCTTACTGCAGGACTATGCACATTGTGAACCATGGTTATTTACATGTCCCTTACAACCGTTAACAACAGAAGGGCTAAAATCAGTCTAAAAAGTTCCAGAACGTCACTATATACTGTACAATCCTCAAAAATAATTTATTACACTGTTTCTAAAAAAGGTACTAATTTTGCTTGGATGTCTTTTGTGTTCTGGTGTTCTCTGGAGTGCACAACATGTGCAAAATTTTGCCTAACAGTCTAAAAACTCAAGAACTGAACCAGGAGCCACGATCACAGAGACGAAGTGGTGGAGTCCAGAACTTCTCTCCCGTTGCACACGGTTGGCACGTACATACTGGCAGATGCTGGAAGAGAAAGAGAGGGGAAAAATCAACTGACTTCAGCACAGCACAAAGGGGCAACACACAGGATTAGAGTTTGTGCTGGTCTGGACCATCTCACCCCATTTTACCAAGATGCCTAATGAAAAGTCACTGCCTGTGTCAGCAGCAGAGCTGATGCAGGTGCTGCTTGCACCTCTACATGGCAACTCAGACCTCAGGCTGAAGCATCCTCTGAAGAAACCTGATTTCACTTTGCTGCCCACTGGGAGCAAACAAATCATAGAGGGTGATTGCACTTCTCCAAGAAGCGTCAAAAAAAAAAATTTGATTTTTTTTCGATGATTCTGTGCCACTGGGTCTCACTTTGTAGCACTTTGCATGGTAGTGTGAATTAATACAGCTATAATGGTGTTAAAATACCTCTGTAGAAAAAATTGAACCTTTGGATTTCTTGTGTTGGCAAGAAATGCTAAGGTCTGATCCTTTGAGCTTTCACATAATTATAGCAGACATTAATGAAGAAAATACATGCAGTTTTAAATCCGAGAGATAATCTACCATATTAGAATTCTGTGTCAATCACCTTTTAATTAATAAAAATAAGAATTCTAAGAACATATTAGGTGAAGTGAAGAAATTTTTTAATAATTAAATTTAAAAGCAAGATTATTTCTCACCTAATCCCAGAATAATTTCTGACTATAGTGCGTTTCACTTCTAGGAGCTCTGGATAAGAATTCAATATCCGGAGGTGAGGGCCAGATTCTGATCAACTTATTTACATGGTATAACATTTTATACATCAGTTTTTCATTGATTTAGTGGTATTAGGTGCCAATTGAATCTGAATATAACAATCTGTTTCCAAATGTGTTTGTATTTTGAGCAGAGAATATGTGACCCTATTCTGCTTAAATCTTGTGGGTTTTAATTTAAAAGCAGACTCTTTTGCACATCTTTGTTAAAATTATCCATTGGGTATCAGGAACATGTTTTCAGATACTCTGTGACATCTCTGCTCAGGGCGCCACAAAGCTGCTTTTTGAAAGATACATTGGGTTAATGGTAACAGTGACCCAGAGAAATGTGATGCCTTCATCAAAGAAAACACATGGCAAGCAATGACTTAGTAAACTCAATCATCCAGTGTAAAAAGCAATTTATGCAGCTGACAAGGGCATGCTCAATCTTCCACATCTGCTGCTGGCTGCACTCTTAGTTGCACATTGGTTCTGTAAAGATGCTCAGTATAATTTTTAGAAAAAAAAATATTCTTTCTTCAAATCAGCTGGTATTTTTCATTCTTTCATTGACTGAATAAATATTTCTTGGAAAACAGAATTGCTTTAACAAAAGAAATTTAGAGGCATCTACTCTAACCTGCTACTCAGAGGGTAGGCCATCTTCCTGAAACAGGAGAGCCAAGAACAAGCCCCTCTTCTGGAGTAGGTCAATGGAATTTGGTCTCTCACAACATGGATGCATGTTGTGAGTCACAGGTGTGGAGGAATTGTGGTATGTAAAAGACCACAGGGCATCATGTCTGTGATTCCTAAAAATCATTTTGTATTTTGTATTCTGGTTTTGTATTCTGTTTTTAACTGGGTATGACCTGGCAGCACAAAGACCTAAACTTTTTTTAAATTGTTACTTTTATTTTCTACTTTTTGTTAGAAAATAGGAAAATCAGCTCTGCCCTGGAAACCTGATTCAAATCCCTGTTCTGCTGCAGTTTGTCTACAGGCAAAAGCATTTTGTTTCCATGAACATCAGTCACTTAACCAGAATTTTTTAGCTTCAGGCTTTTTTTTTTTTTGAAGTCCAACACACTGACAAGCATGAATAGCTCAAATACTATGGTAACTGGGTCAGGAGGATATCAAAATTGGACAGAAATATATGGTGGTAGGCGAGAAATGAGTGGCCTTGCCTTTTACGTTTCCAGGCTTCCTGCACAGCGTGTAGCTCACTTGCAGTGCTGGGATGCAGTTATTAACTCTGCTGGGTGGAGTAAAGTGTTCACACCGAGCATCCAGCTCTCCTGAGACAGAATAAAAGACCTTGCTTTTCATTACAGACCTCAGCAGTGTTAATCTCTGGCCCTGCAGGGTTCTGAGCTACACTCTGTGTCTGATAGCAGCCACCAAGGGCTTTCCTGGAATACTGCTGGATATGCAAGAGACACTTCACCTTCATTTTGTGTTGAGACCAAGGACAAAAGTGTGACATCAGCAGAAGTTGTGATTTGGCTCAAGTTCATGCTTTTGATCTCCCTTTTCCTGGCTGTCCCTCATTTTGATTAGATAATCCAAGGAAAAGAACCAGAGGTACAATGCAAGGGCCGAGCACTGACATGGTGACCTTGCAGCTTTGCCTACACAGCCAAGAACAGGCAGATCTGAATTTGCTGTCTGTGTGCCACTTGGAGTCACAGAGCCATGGAATATCCTGTCTTGGAAGGGACCCACAAGGGTCATTGGGTCCAGTTCCCCTCTGTGCACAGGGCACTGCCAGGAGTCACACCATGTGCCTGAGAGCATTGTCTCCTCTACTCATGCTCACAGCTGGACAGCTGTGAGTTAATCTCAGTTATGTCAGGGCTAGTTTGGAGCCAGACCTGGAAAAATAAATTTAGAGGGAAAAAATTGCCAGTCTGGCTATAAACAGTAGGTTCAATTCTCCTTGTGAGCCCTGTGCAGGCCTCCTGGAGGAGCTCAGCTCTGCGGGCAGCTCTCCATGTGGAATAACTTGGATAAATAACAGCTGGGTGTAAAAGCTTAGTCTGAAGCATGAAGGTGCTTATGAATTCAGGAAGGTGAGTTCTCCATGAAGTTTCATGGGTGCTGAAGCCCATAAAAGAGGAAAACAGGGGAACATCCCAATACTGCTGGGGCAGCAGAACTTATGCAGCACGCTGCCTAATGGGAATTTTCAGAACCAAAACAATGTGTACAAATATATACATTTCAAAACATGTCATATACCTAAGCACACTCTTACCCTGCCTCTATTTGGCTTAAATCCATATTCTTTTTTTATTCCAGACTTCAGCTGTCAAAATGATCGATACTAACACTTAGACTACCCAAAAGCATCATGAGTGTCACCTTTTCTCAGAGTGACAGTTTTCATGGTTCAGGAAGCTGTGTTAAAAACTGTCTGTGTGTCACTTGCTGCTCAAGAGCCACTATGCTCATGGCATCCATGATCAATGGAGTGAAGAGGTGGTGGCACCCCTGAGATGCAATGGAGGTGGGAGTCTGTGAAGGCAGGAAAAGCATTGACCTCTAGAGCTCTGATAATGTTTAAGAACTGGCTTTTCAAAGTTACTAGAATGCCCTAGAGCTAATTCTAATGAGTTTGATATTAAGTTTCTGAATGATGAAAATGCCATTGAGAACAAAATAAAAACAAGCTGACAGACCCAGGAGTGATGAGAGGAATATTTTAGACAAAGATTAGAACCAATTTGGATGGCAACCTTTTTGGAGTTTTATAAAAGACTAAATAGTTGCAAAAAACAATGGAAATTTATTTTAAATAATTTTAAATTAATGGAAGGGAGTAAGGGAAGATTTTTCATCTTGAAAATATTGTCACTGTTATAGACAGTGTTATTTTCCCAAATAATTGTCCTAGATGGAAGCTATAGGGCTGTTTCCTTTGTGTGTGATGGACCTTTTAGCCCTACTTCCATGCCTTCTTCCCATGGTCTAAAAAACCCAACAAGGTGAGCAGCCCTGATTCAATTAGGTGGAAGCAGTAAAAGTAAATAACTGCAGCAACCTTTCTAAACAATGAATTTGTAAGAGATTGTAAGACTGGATTTTTACGCTTTTCTTAAATGTCCCCAAGCTGTTCACAAGCCTGAAAATGCAGGTTTTAGTGTGAAGACGGGCACTGAGGATGTCTCTCAGTTGCATGCATGCTTACACACACATGTTTTGTTCAGCCATTAAAATAAAAGTATCAAGTTCCAAAATGCTATCCAGAATCCAGTCGAAAGTATTTAAGAATCAAAATTATTTCTGACTAAGCTCATTCCATAGCATGAGAGTATTAAAAAATTTGGAAAGACCACTTAGACAAAATTGATAAGGAATGAAAAGAATCTCATGGGACTTACCGTTTCAACAAGGGACCACACTTCTGAGAGGTTTTGGGAAATGATTGGTCTTTTGGGAGTGTTCAGCACTTCAGACACATAGTCCCATCTCATTAAATTTTCCAAAATAGCAAGGAATGTTTGCTCTCTGGTGTCAGGACCGGATGCAGTCCTGGCTGATGACACTGGGAACCTAGAGAGCCAGATGGCTGATCTCTTCTTAGGGGACCCTGGGAATTCTTGCAGTGTGTTTTGGGATGGGAGAGCCAGGGATGGCTGGCATCCCTTCACTTCCTAATCCCTGCTAATGTGATACACAGTTACTTCCATGCTCTGTCTGAAATCTGAAGTGCCAAAGCTCTTGATACAATTTTGAAATTTAAGTGACACTCAAAAACCTCAGGCTAGGCTATTGTGGATTTGCTGGAAAAGCCTTGCTCTGTGCCCCCCCTTTCTTCTGTTTCTTATTCCCTTCCTCTTTATAGTTGTAGTGTGCTTTTCAATTAGATTTCCAAGGTGGACATGCTGTCCAGAGAGCTCTGTGAATGGGGGGCTGTGTGCTCCCATCTTTGATGAGTTAAGTTAGTTAAGCTAGACAAAGAAAAAATCCCAAACGAATGTACAGGTGTCCTTTTTTTCTTTTTTTTTTCTTTGTAATTCATAAAACTGTCTGAGTAACTCACCCAGAAAAGGAAGGACAACCTCAAAACAAAATCACAGCTCTGAACCTGCTTGTGATGAAGAGAGTGAAGATGAAGGAAAGAAGAGAATCAGAGCAAATGAGTTGTCCTTGCAACAGAACACTGATTGCTTCTCCAGGCTGTGGCACTGACAAAGGCTATTGATCATGCTCTGCATACAGATGCAGTTTATGGCATCTCTTGGATGCACTTTCTGCAGATTTGGAGCCTTTCCCTATAATGCAGGTGATGAGCCATTGAGAGCACGCTGCGTCGTGGCCCAGATCCTGCCGGTGTGCTGCTCTGACAGGAGTTCTCCAGGGCAATCTGCTCCTGTCACACTGCCAGAGCGACAGTGGGACACGGGGCTGCTCGGTGTGTGCATCAGGCTGGAGGCAGTGCCCGCCAAAAACTTTCTGCTGACTTCAGTGAGCTCCAGAGCAGGCTCTGAGCTGACCCCCATACTAGGAGGAAGAGTTTTCCTCTCCAGACACAAAGGAAATGATGCTTTCACAGGGTTACATAGTTCAGCCCACCCTGTCTTTAGCTGAACCCACCACACCCCCACAGAAAGGTGGCAGATTTGTTACTCACACTGGGAGTAGGTGGTCCCGGTCCCACTGACACTGAACCTGTTGAGGTGGAGTCTGTGGGTGACCACGTTCTTCTGGGGCTGGAAAAGGATGATGTGCACTTTGGGTGCAAACAAGCAGCCCAGCACAACAAAGCCACTGAGACTCACAGAGATGCACATGGTGGTGGTTTGCACCTAGGAGAGAACGGGCACAAAGCACTGTGTTTCAGTATGGAAAGCTCTGAAATGCCAAGTGTTAGAAACATTCCTACATAACAGCATGAACCACAGTTCTGGGGGTTTGCAATGGTGCAGGCTAGTGTGAACCTCTGCTGCATCCTTATCATCCACAATCCCAGTATCATGGGAATGAGGTGCTGGTGCTGGTGGTGCCCTGTGTCTCTGTATGTCAGGGAGAGATTGATTGTGTTCTCCCTCATTTTAGTACAGAGAGGATAGATCTGCTCTCTTTCTCTTCTGCCCTTGATCTCTAACTTGATGAGAGAGCCCTCTGTAATGCTTGTCATGCAACATCTAAGCAATTTTGGCTGCAGTGGGAACCAGCTCACACAGAGTGTACATTATGTGGGTTTACATCAGTTGTCTCATGCAAAGCATCTATCTGAAAACCAGTTTAGTCTCTAGCTCCAGTCCCAATCATAGAACTTGAGTAGGCCCTTGCAGAAATATAGGTGTGATTTGGAGTAAAGATAGTATCTGGTGACTGTTTTCAGATTGGGTCTGAAAGATGTCCTGATTTTGAGACATAACTTTTTGGGCTCAGAAATGAATTGTTTGTAAGGTTGCAGGATTTTAGAATAGTTGCCTTGGGGCATTTGTTAGCATAGCTACACTGGTACTGCCTGTCTTTTATCCTTTTTATTCAATAGTATAACTAGGTGCCAGTTTACTGCCTCATTTTCAGTTTATATTCTTTTCTTCCAAGCAGATTCCTTAATTAAGATGTTGAATTAAACTGCTTTAAACTCTATTGCTTAATTTGAATGATTATACATCTACGGCTCATTTTTCCTTAGTTATACTCCTGTAGTTCTTTGAGATTAGCCTTCTTCCATGGGAATGCTTCTCTATCTCCTTCTCAGAAATAATTGGTGCAAATTGGAAAATAAAGTAGGGAATGGACATTGTTGCTTTACATATATACTGAGCACAATTGGAGTTTTTTCATCAATGAGGATAATTAATATGATCATTTAATAACCACTCTTTGCACATCATGGATCCAACAGAGCCTGTGTGATAAAGGAACACCTGTGCTCTCAGGTCAGGTGTATATTGAACTTGGTGCTGTATGGGTAAGAAAAGAAAGGAGTTTTCTTATAAAACAAGAGTAAATGAAGTGACCTTTATTTTCCTTAGTTTCAAGTTACGGTTTTTTCACTATCAAAGCCCTCTTCCTCCACTTGCTTTTCCCAGGGTTTGTGCTGCCTGGAGCAGCTCAGCTGTGCTGGCATAATTATACACTCAATCAATTAAATGATTTGGATTAAAAATAGCTCCATCCCTCAGGGTTCCTTTTAATCCAGGTCACTCTGGTGGTTCAGTGTGTAACTCGGCCTCACAGACTGGACTGGTGTGCTGGCAGAGTGGAGGAAATCCCACTGGACCATGAGTTATGGTAAGGCACATGGAGAACAGGGAGGTGTTTTGGGACAGCCAGCACAGCTTCACCAAGGGCTACAGATGTCATTTATCTGGAATTCTGTAAAGCCTTTGACAGGTGCCCCCCAGCACCATTCTCTGTAAACTGGAGAGATATGGATTTGATGGGTGAGCTGTTGGATGAATAAGATATTGGTTGAATGGTGACATCCAGAGGACAATGGCTCACAGTCCTGGTGGGCATTAGTGACAAGTGGTGACCCTCAGGTGTCCATATTTGGACCAGTGTTATGCATGTGTAATAAATGTTTATGTGTTATAAATGCATGTTTATGTGTTATAAATGACACAGATGAAGGGATCAAGTATATGCTCAGCAAATTTGCAGATAACTCCAGGCTGAGTGGGGCTGTTTCTAAGGCTGTTTGTAGTTATGCTACCAGACTAGGGCTACGTTAGGATGGCACAAGTTGATTCAGAGTCAACATGTGACACTGCATGGAAATTAAATATGGGCTTTTCAAATGAACCCCAGAAGTGTAGACTTGTCATGAAAGTACCAAAAGATGTTAAAAGTATTTTGTGCTCTTTTTGTAGTACTTGAGTTGGTTTATTTGGAACCTTGTATATAAATTTAATGCCTACAAGTGGTTTTGAAAACTCCACTCAGGAGATAAGGCTGTAAAATTCTGTTTGAACAATCAAGTCATGCTCCTCTTGGCCATTATTGTCTTTACTACCCACTCATGTGACAGTCTGCACTGATATTTCCCTCCTCCTGTGTCTGTCTTCCTGATTGCTTTGGGTGTCCAGAGCTGTTCCCTAGTGCCTTCCTTAAACTTTTCCTTCATTAGCTTCAATCCATTACTTGCCATTCTAACTTCTCCTGAGACTGAATAATCCTTTCCTCTCGTTTTGTTGCCTTGAAATTATTTATGGTCTGTGATCACGTCTCCCTGGGTTTACTCTTGTCTAGCCTAAATATATTTAGCTCTTTTACTGTCACTCTGCATGTCTCACTGCATCATTTGTTACTTATTCTTGTTTTCTAGAGGTTTTCAGTACATTTCCTAAGATGAGTAAAAATAATACTAAATATACTGTTCCAGGGTGGCCACACCAAAAATACGTTAAGTGATATTATTAACAGTTTTATATGCTGTTTCATGTACACACTGTTGGCAATAACATCCCCCTAAGGTAATCTACCTTTCTTCTGGGCAGAAAGTTGAACTAATTCTCTGCAAACTGCTGCAAGGGCTAACTCCCACAGTCACTTCTCACATCGTAATAACTGTGAGATTTCCAGTGGAGCAGATCTGAATCTTTTTTCTGAGACAATTTCCTTCTGTTCAAAAATACGATTTTATTGAACTTGAAGCTTTGCAACACTATCTGACAATTTAAACAGTTTAGTGTTTCTAAAGTTTGCTGGTGAAGGCTGACCAATATTTGCTGCTTAGTGAGGTATGTGATTTATAAAGTGCAGAAAGAATAAAAAGTTCTGTACTCAAGTAGAAAGTTTGTTGAACTTTTTTTTAACAACCCTGTTTCATAGGAAATTTTGAAATGTGATCCTTATATTTTTTATTTTGAAGGAAATAACGTTTTTTAATAGCAGATTCTTTTGCAGAGGAGACTGGTTAGTACAGATTTTATTTTAAGCTTGATTTCTGCCAAATAACTAATTATGACTAATTTTAGGTCATTTACTGGGTTTTTCTGTTAGGACTGTGACTTCAGATAGTGCTGAACCCAAATGAATACTTAATCCATATGTTATGCCTCTATTGCAACCAGACTAACAGTATTAATCCCTTCTAGCTCTGACTGCACATGATCTTTTTGAAATGCGACCACCTTTCTTAGAAGTAAGCCAAAATCTGGTAACATTGAAAGAGAACTTGTTTGCATGGGACCCAGGGGACAAAACAAGTGAATCAAAGCCTTTAGTGAATGCTGACGTGGTCCTCTAAAGTGCTGCATATGATTTATGGAAACAGATGTCCAAAGACTTACCCTGTAGTCACTGGATGTCACATAAAATATAGGGAGAAAGGCCAGCCAAATGATGCATGTTGTGTACATTGTGAAACCGATGAACTTGGCTTCGTTGAAGTTCTCTGGACATTTCCTGGTTTTGAAGGCATACACAGTGCATAAGACCACGAGGATGACATCATATGTTAAGGACATTAACATACTGGAATCTTTGACGTTGCATTTCAGGATGACAGTCTCTCTCTTCTCGGGAAGCGTGTATCGCCTGGTGCCCGGCGCCTCCAGGATCAGCCACACGGACACCACCACCACCTGTACCAGAATGAGACTCAGGCAGATGAACACCTGAGAGCTGGGGCTGATGAACTTGGGCCTCTGAGCACCGTTCTTTACGCCGTCAAATATTCTGGCGATGCAGTTCGTTTTTGTCAGGAGGGCAGAGTAGCAGACGGCGAAGGAACTTCCCAGCCCCAAACGGCGGAGGGTGCAGATGGCTGGAGAAGGCTTGGCTATGAAGAAGAAAGTCATGCTGTAAGACAGGAAGACCCCAAAGAGCAAAATGTAGCACAGTTCACGGCCAGAAGCTTTGACCAGGGGTGTGTTGTTGTGCTTGATGAACACTCCAATGACCATGAAAGTACAAATAAAGCCCAGGCATGCGATGGTAACGGGACCTATTGCCCAAGCATCTTCCCACTTGATGTAGTCTTCTGGTAGGTCATAGCAGCCAGTCAGGTCAGCTGTGGGCCATTTTCCAGGCCCGCAGTCTGCACAAGTGAATTCATCAGCCAGGTACTCATAGGTTTCACAGGGAATGCAAATCCAACAGCAGACATCTCCTGGTTGCATGTTCTTCATCTCATTAGGAGCGCAGGGGTCGCTGCACTGGGAGACAGGGACAGAGCTCCTGGACCAGTGGATAGAGTCTACCTCCAGTGACAAAGTTTCTGCCCACTGACCAACCTTCACGTAGGAGTATCTGTCTCCAGTGAACTGGAAATTGAACACGTTGTATCGTCCTATCCCGTCTCCATAGGCATCAAATTTGACCATACTGTCTGCATCATTGGGAGGGTTGAATGGAGCTGAGGGGAAAAAAAAAAAGAAAGAAATAGAGAAATGTTATTACCAAAGCTACATATGATATTTTTTTCATCCCTTTGGCAAGCACAGGCACCTGGCAGCTTATAGAATACAATTCAGCTGTCAAAGGGTCAGTCAAGAGGTTTGTGTCTGTCTCAGTTTTGAACTTGGGAGAAGAGCTCAGATAATGGAACTCTATTTCACTTTACATTTATAAATCTAAGATGAGCAATGTCCTTGCTTTATTTTGTTTTGGATACAAATCAGTTCTCTAATTATTTCTCCCAGTATGCATCACTGCTCTCTCTCACATTTTCTCTTGAAAGAAAGAGGTCTGCTTCTGAGTCTCAGCATTTTTTGGTGCAACTTGGCTGCCATGATATAAGAAAAATTAAACAGTCAGATCATTAAATGACAGTTTTGGTGCCAACAGTCTGGAATGCAGTTGAATAGAGGATTCATTTTAGGATGATGGAGAAATAACTGTGAAATCCTCAACAATTTCTTACTACGTCTTTTTCTCTTCTCCCTGTGTTGTAGGAAGTTTTGAATCCCTTCTATTTTGCTTCAGTTTTGCCAGTTTCTGATGTTTCTTGTATGGTCTGAGGTCCCCCAGCACGTGCTGCTTTGGTCATGTATCTTGTTTGGGGAACAGGTGACAAAACCACAAGCTGGATCTGGGACCTTCTGTGAAATCAATATTGTAACACTTCTAACTGGTAAGCTCTGCAGAGTTTTGTTTTTCCTCCAGCTGAGGCTTACCCAGGGAATAAAGAAATATTAAAAATCTGTAAGGAAATTGCATTTACCATGTGATTTATTGGTCATTTGCTGTAGCATCAAAGGTAAAAAGCTTTACAGGCAGGAAGCAAAAGGATTTTTTTTACCATTGATGAACAATAAAGGTGATTTTATTTCCCAGTGTCTTTGGCCATAGAAATAGTTCCACTGTCATTGCTGGAATAAATCTTTTTCCCTGCCTCTGTGCCCATACTGTGCTTGAGCTTGAGCAATATTGTATAAGGGTGTAATACCTTTCTCCACTTCAATCTCCAGATACTTTGGATTTCTTGTGGTAGATTTATTTAGCTTCTTTAAAACACTGAGGCCAACTTTCACCTTTATTCCTGCAGAGCATTACTTTATTTTGCAGGACTCTGGCTAAGGTCAGTAAAAGGGACACTGGGTTTTGGCACAGAAGCCCCAGCTGGAGGGCTGGAATTGTGATCTGCACATCCTCAGGTGCTGCACTTGGAGTGCATTTTCCCCCAGTTTTCTGCTTATTGTAGGGCAAAGTAAGAATATAATTTACAGCCACCTATGCTCCTTCTGAGTCAAAACTCTTCTTATTCTCATCCCTGCCCTCACCTGCTCCTCCCCACCTCAGCTGTGTCAGCCACAGTGGTGGACAGCCTTGTTTGCAGCATTACAGAATCATGGAATTACAGAACAATGCAGGTAGGAAGGGACCACCAGCAGGGGCCTCTGATCCAATCCCCCTGCTCAAGCAGGACCATCCCAGAGCACAGGGCACAGGATTCACCCTGAGAGTTCTGAATATCTCCAATGAGGGAGGCTCCACACCCTCTCAGGAAACTTGTTCCAGTACTCAGTCACTGCACATAAAAGAAGTTCCTTCTCATGTTCATGTGTTGCAGTTTCTTTTTCTTATTGCCATTGAGAAGAGCCTGGCTCCCTTCAGATACCCACATACACTGATGAGGTCCCCTCTCAGCTGTGTCTTCTAAAGGCTGAACAAGCCCAACTCCCTCAGCCTTTCCCCATAAGACAGATGATGCAGTACCCTTATCATCTTCATACCCCTCTGCTGGACTTGCCCCAGCAGATCCATGTCTTTCTTGTACTGTAAAAATTAGGACTGGGTAGCCCAGGAATCTGTAAGAAGTTTATTTTATCTTTTTTTTTTTTTTTTTTTTTGTTCCTTTTTGCCTCTTGTTTTTAACCTCACTCATCCA
>VZRH01002389.1:226728-304697 GCA_013397555.1 Urocynchramus pylzowi
TTTTTTTTTTTTGGTCACTGTTGGCATCTAGTTTTAACACTCAGTAGTCCAACAAGACCTCTTAGAGCACAAAAATTAAGAGCAGCATAATCCTCCCCCAAATGGCCAGTCCTGCTGGAAGTGACATGCTCTAAATTAAACAGGTAGATAAATTTAAAATATAGGCCAACAAGAAGAATATAAAGCAGCTTTCCTCCTCTCCCTCCTCCTCCTCATGCACAGACATGCAAGCTCCCTCGTCCAGGAGCAGCATTAAAACGAAATCATAATGCAGCACTTAACAGCTCCTCAATAATGTGCTGTCATTGCCAGTGTCTTATTTCATTATTCATAACACTTATATAGATTGTAGAAGCTGTTAACACAGCAGCCCAGCTTTAAGAGCCAGTTTATTCACTTCAGTGTTATCCAGGCCAGCTCCTGAGGTGGGCTGAGAGCCTGGCACCAGTGGAGCTGCAGGTCAGGAAGACAAACTGCAAACTGCTTGTTTGACATTTTCTGTCAAGTGCATAACTTGGGGGCCACAAGAACCCCAGTGCAAGTTACCTGAGGGTCTGAAACACCAGCACTTTTCAGGAAAGAATTCCCTCTGTATAACATGTTTAACAACTTCTTATAGAAGTTCTGATAGAATATTTGTCATTTAACTAGAGAAAAGTATTTTCCTTAGATTTTGCAGTTAGGTTCAGAAGGCAAAGCAGGTAATCTCACACAGAGTTGGCTTGAAGCTCAAGTATAATTGCCTTCCATAGGGCTGTACCCACGCTACAAGAAACAAAAGATTTTTGTAGGACAACGTGTTCTAAGTTAACCAAAGCTTGCATCTTGGAACATTCATTTTTAGTAGCTGCTGATAGAGGAAAAGAAATCACCATCTTTCAGATGGAAAGGATGAAATAATTTAACCAAACAATGATGTATTAAATTATAGTATGGTGAGCCAAAGCCTACAAATGAGCCCACTGGGTGGCAGCAATTAATATACCCACTGATTACACATAAAATCACTAAGGCATTTTAACGTATCATTTATCAACATGTTCTAGATCCTGTAGGAGCACTTCCAAAAAGTAATGTTTTCACAAAATATGATGTAATAATAATAATAAAATTAAGATGCTTATAGGCAAGAGAGATGCTTATCACAGGAAAGCAGGATCTTATGTTTTAGAGTAAAAATAACAGTTTTTGCAGATTGGTTTTCCCAGAGATGATGTCAGGCTGTCATAAGTCACTCTGCAAATTCTTATATGTATCTCAATTTTTAGAGGAAACCTAGAATCTTTATAGCAGATATTTCTGGCAGGTCTATTTCAGAGTTGTAGCTCAGCTTTTTTACATTCATCCCTTGAAAGAGGACAGACAAGAGTCCCTGGATCTCATCAGCTGCTAGCTAAGAGGCTGAGTGACAATATGAACTTTGCCTCCTTTGAGCCTTTGAATCTTCTCCTTCCCTTGTACTTCATGAAATGAAGTTATAAAAAAGTAAAGCAGTTATACAAGAGGAATTTTGTAAAAGAAGTTATCGAGGAAAATAAAGGATAATTAAAAAAGACCTAAAGCAGTGATGCTTTGTGTTCCAGCTTGCAGCATTTCAGCAATAAAGATGCAGCAGCAGTGACATTTATAAGAGCAGGAGGGCAGAAGGCAGAAATCTTTGGAACCCCAGTGCAGGCAGTTCAACTCTGTCAGCTCCCTGGAGAAATCCCACTGGAGGAGAGGATTCCATTGTGCAAGTAGAGGACAAACTCCTTCAGCTTCAGATAAGAGAGGAATAACTGCAGATTTATGGCTGTTTTAGTAGCAGATACAGATAAGAACATAAAATAACATCATAGCTTTTATGTAGTGAATTATGTCATTTGTTTCCATCTTCCTAAGTGGGAGCAATTTTTCCAACAGTCACATAACTTGCAAAAATGTGCTTATCTGCTTTTCGAAGCAGGTGAATTGCTTTTATTTGGATATCTTGAATATTTTTGGTGTCAGTGATGTACAGCTCTTGATGACATGAAAAATTTCAGACAGAAAGTTCTGAAGGGGAGATTTATTTTATCTTTGGTCAAAACCTTTATTTGAAGAGGCAGTATGAGAAATATATTTAAATACTTCTGATTTTACACAATTCCTCGGTTGAGTGAAAAACACTCCAGGATTTTTTAACAAGCAATGAATAGATGAAGAAAACAAAGCAGTTTTCATCCTAATTAGGCACTAGAAATCTTTTAAGAGGCTGAGCAGCCTAGGGAAAGATGTGTGTCATCTTAACTGGCTTGGATTCAGACTGGGTTTTGTTTGTCAGCAACATCTTTGGGCCAGGAAGGATATTTTGCATAGAGTCTCACATGTGTCTGGCACAGATTTGAGTGTGTAGAGGTTGTCCTATAGAAAACATCCTCAGTCACACTTCCTGGTAGGAATGAGGACAGATATCCCTACATCTAAGAACATTGTTCTTGTCCACTGAAACACGCCTCTGTCCTTTGTTTGCAGAGTGCATTCTTTCTAAACGAGGCACAGATCACAGAGGCACAGCTCACTAGCTAGGAGGCCATTCATTAACAGCAAGGCTTGATGAAAGCACTGCAGTTTTTCAGGTTTTTTTTTTTTTTTAGTTGGGAGATTTCACGTGGTTTGGAAAGAGATGAAAAAAGGGCTGTTGGGTGCACTGAAGGTACCTTCTTCCACAGCTTGTTGGCCCCAAAGACTATGAAGAGATCCTGATTAAATAGAAATGGAAAAGTAAAGAGGGAACAGGCTGGAGTTTCTGAAAAGTTGAGTAAAACCTCCTTAGTCTCACTAGGTGGTGCTGCAAAAACTCCAAACTCCTGATTTAAGGCCCGAAAATAAGAAATTTTTTATGTAACAGAAAAATATAGTTATTTTTGAACCACCCCTTACTCTTCCTTACATATCCAGGGCAATGCCTTTTTAATACACTTTAATGAAGAGCCTAGATAATAATATAACAGGATATTGTGTTTGTCCAACAGACTCATCTGTGTGTATGATGCCTTATCTTGAAAAGCATCAGAAAAGACCATGAGAATGCACATTTCTTTTAATTCTCTTTTATTTTTAGCTCAATATGTCTTGTTGAGGTCAAAGTGACTTATTTCTGCTTGGCTGAACATTTAGACCAAGCAACAGAGACCTGATGCACCCACTCCTGTTTCAGCTTCAGCACAGTGCAGCTGGTTTCCTACATGATTGACAGAAGGGATGTTGAAATTTGGCAATTTAAAAGTTAGCATGGGGAAAGATCAGAGTGAAGTGTCACTAGATTGTACCTTTCAACAATTAACAGAATACTATTTTCCACAGAGACCAGCACTTTTAACCTCTGCACAACTGTCTCTGGATGTGTTTGGGTCACAGGCAGCATTGCTTCTTCTCATTTAAGAAATGAATGAGACAAGTGAGACAGATTGCTCCCCTAAAAATGTCATTTTCCTATCTATGTCTGCAGATTTTCCATTCAGGTCTATGGTTTCTCTCTTAGGCTAGACACTTGCTGTAGGGAGTTTTAAAACTAGTCAGACCCCCACAACTTTTGCACTGGTCAGAGACAGAAATGTTTTCCTCAGGCCTTGTTGCAAAGATCTATCAAGGGATATGTGTGGATGAGTTAGTTATCCCAAACTTGTGTCCTGCAAGAGAGAATGAGTATTGGCTATTTCAAGGATTTGCTTTAGAGTGCTATCTAGAATAGCTCAGCCAAACTGTTCTTTTTCTGTTGACCACCATGAGTGTGGCTATCTGAAATACACCCACTACTGATGTATCTGAAGCCAAGTGAGATGAACAGCACCAATGTCTGGGGTGGAAAGGCTCACAGCTGGAGCAGCAAGTGGCTGCAGCATGTCCAAGCTCTCTGCAGGGAACCTGAGAGCAGGTTTCTCACAAGCTGCCTGCACAGGCTGCTGTGGGGGCTATCAGAGAGAACAGTCTGGGAACATTTGCAAAATAAGATAAGAAGGGTCTGAAAAACTAGGAGAGTACCTTCAGCTTGTCATTATCCTCATTATCCTCAGCCTGGCTGAGCACAGACCTCCCAGGTTACCTTTCCTGTAAATTGCTTGACTCAAGCTCAATGTTTTACATTTCCAGATATGTGTTGTCCTCTTGCTTGTGCAGCTCTTGGGCATAGGTGTGGTCTTTAGGACGTGGGGAGAATGAAATAGATGCTAAGTTACAAACCTTCATCAAGGAAGCTATGAAATTGCCCTTTAAAGAAATTTAAGGAATTAAAAAAATAATTTCTTCTTTCTTAAAGCATTTGGATTTTGAGACATGGAAGGTAAAAACATGTCAATATCCTGCACTTATTGTATTTCTCCACAAAAATAAAAATAATCCCCCCTGAAGTTAAGAAGATTTCTTGCAGTTTTTCGGTTAAGATTGTATTAGTTTAAAAAAAAAAAGGAAAATCATCCAAGGTGTTTTTCTTTTTTTAAAAATGTCTGCTCAGTTGATAATTAATTTCCGTTGATACCATTCTTTTAATTTAAGTTTATCCACTTAAAGAAATGGTTGGCACAAGAGGCAAAATGCATGCAATGTAATTGAAACCAGCAATCAACTTGCAATTACAAAGGAAATTAAACCATGACTTCAAACTGCCTAACTCCCCCCTCAGGCCAACTCCCTATTTTTGTACACAGAAGCAAGGGGAACCCTCCCCCATCATGAAGAATTATGGCCACTGTTTAGGGTGACAGCACATCAGCTCAGGAGCTGGAACTGTGAGCTCTGGGCTGGCCTTTGGTAGCTTCCGAAATGTTTTGATCTGGGGAAAATTTGAGTTGGCTGGTGAGTTCTCTGTCAGTTGCTGAACATTATTGTTGCTCTCAGAGAACATGACTGATTTTTTGATTGTGACTTTCTGCCATTTTGGGGGTTATGGGTGCCCTGTGCCCAATTTGAACGTTTGGCTGAGGGACATTCTCATGTAACCTCAGAGCTGGGAACTGGTGCCATGTCTTTTACCCCTCTCTTCCCAGTGCATCCAAGGTGCAGCTGGAAGAGATTGAAGCTGTGTTTCAATTTTGCTAAAATTTACTTTTGGACTAAATCTGGGACATGGTTATATCACAGGGGCAGGAGTCTTTCTCTTTTTGGAGGCACTGTTCCATGATGTGCTAATTCCACCCCCAGACTGCATACGTAGCTGTCTAAGGAAGTGTTAAATACCTAATAATATTTTTGCCCTTCTTTGTCAGCCTGAAGGAAATATGAATAGATTTAGTTATTAAGATATTAAAGGAAGTTGGTTAAAACATTCTCTCCTCTGTGGGGACTTGAGGATTAGAGATGTGTTTCCAGACACAGCTTTGAATAATTTAGTTAGATAGTTTGCCCTTAGAGATCAGAAGCAAATGAACCATGAAATAGACCCTCTGGCTGTTATTTCCTAATTGACTTGATATGAAGACACTCCCAAATCAGGTGGACTGACGTAGATTTAATTACTTATACTGCAATGCTATTATTTAGTAGTAGTAATATTGTAGCTGTGACAGTCCAAGATACAAGAAATTTCAAGTGTTTAAGAAAGGCAGTATTTCTTATTAGACTTATAGGTGGAAGAAGTGTACAAGCTTTCAGCCCCAAGGTCACTCCATTAGGTCACCAATGCCATTGCTCAATAAATTTGACCTCCATTTATTTTGAAGGAACAACTCTGCTTGGAGTTTAGTATATCAGGTTTTTATTTCCTGCTGGAAACACAATTTCCCTTTGCAAACACCCTCATTACTATCCATCTGCAGAGTAATTGCTGAAAGCTCTTTGTTCACCTCTTTAAAAGTATGGAGTTCAGAAACAGAAGGTCTGATAGAGATGCAAGACAAGATATGACAAAGAGATCTTGTGCCAAAAGCTTCTTTTTTTTTCCAGATACGTGGGCAGTCTAATAAAGGTATTGCCTCTTCTTACAAATCTTATGACTCTATGCTATTATTTTTGTTAAGGAGCTACTGAAAACTCTTGGCAATCACCCTACAAATTGCTAATAATGAGGTAATTTGCAAAATGGAATTGTATTTGCAGTAGGAAAATAAAACCCTAAGTAGTGAATTCCAAAGAGTGCATGTATTTGAAATAATTGAAGCTCAAATGTATTGAACATTTTGTGGGAAAAAGGAGCTGTAGAATGCCTCAGAGCTGGAATAAAGACACAATGCCACAGTGAAACACAGGAACCTTTAGGCTCAGACATATTATGTAGCACAGTTATAGCATTTGGCACATCTGACATACGCTGGTGGAGGACAAAGAATTGGAGTACAGCTGGAAAGGTAAATGTTTCACACATCATGTGGTGTAAGATTCTGGAGTGGATCAGTTTTGTCTAGGAATATAAGATGTGAATGAAAAAAACCAGTGACCTATATTTCATGAACAGGAGTTTAATTAGAGTGTATTTTGGGAGTGCAGTTTTCTTACAGATGTCCTATGGAGAGGGGAAAGAAATTGGCACCTCCAAAGGTGGGCTCTGGCTAATATGAGATGCCATCAGGGAGGTGGGTAACTTCCTCCATCAATAGTTCTCCAGTTAAACTACAAAAGTGTGTCAAGGAATACTTTATTTCTCCACCGAAGGAGAAATAATACTAATGTTTTCAGTAAGGCCCACCACACACACTGAATGTGCTCATCTTCCTTTGTAAAGGTACGAGTCTGGATTTTATTTTTACTCTTTTCTATATAATAAGTAACTGGAAATGCACATTTACTGAATTTGCAAGTTAATTCAGTATTCAACAGAGTCCATCTCAGCTGACCAAATGCTGAGTCAGCCAGAGAGGGGAAAGTGGGCTTCTCACAACAATGAATTTCAGCTAAAAGAGAGTCAGATAAAGGATAACTCTTGGCTTTTAAGGTTATTCCTGCATCTCACACACAAGCTGCCAAGGTAACACGTCATCTCTCCCAACATCTTCAGTGTTCATTTGCATGTGTTATGCTACAATGCACAACCTGCATGTCCTATTAATACTTGCAAATTCTTCTGTTCTCAGGGATAAAAGATAAAGCTGAGAGCACAGAATAATTTTTGCTAATGCTTTTCTCCACTGAATCAGTTCAGCAACAGCAATCACTGGACCTCAGGGGAAAATGTAAAATGAAAATGTTGATTTATTTGCCTGTTTTATGGTGGAAGCAGAGACACATTGATAGGATTAGACTGATAAAATGTTTCAGAGATCTAGAAAATACATTAACAGCACTGCCTCAAACCTTCCTCTGACTTGAGATAATTTCTTCTCCAAAGAGCCTTTAAAGATGGGCTTTTTATTCTTTCAGTTATGGAGCATTAACTAGCTATTAGCTATTTATTCAAATGGATGTGCAAATGTAATAGAGGAAGTTTAACAAACTTTTTCAGCACATTTTCATCAGTTCCCAATACCAGTTTCATAGGTTTTTTTAGCCACTGTCTGGTAGACACCTATCCTGGTACAGCAGGCCAATTTTTGACACAAAGCTGATCACTCAGAGCAGTGATCAGCTGCTGCATTCAACAGGGCAATAAAGAAATGTCACAGAAAAATTTTACCTTCACAAAAACCACAGGTAAAATTTATTATTTGGGGTACATGGTGTACAGTTATTTATGTCAAGGGAAGGAACCACAAGAGCACAACCTTTTGCTGTTACAGGCAATGACATTGTTGCTGCTTAGGCAAGAAGAGTCAAGCAACCCCACCCCATAAATTTCTGCATATGATCAGGCATGTCCTGGTGTTTTGAAGCAAATTTAAGACTTCTTGTAAAAATTAGAACCACAGAGAAAGTGTTCCCACAGGAAGAGAGCAGGACAGTTCTGTGGCAGAAGCACAGGAAGATTCTTGAGGCTCCAGAGCTGCACACAAAGAGCTAGCTACTGATCACTATACAAAATAAACCTTGGGAAGTAGGGAAGATGGTTTTTAGGACATAATTATAGTTAGAAGAGCATGTTTGCAGCATGTGTAAAAGATCCTGTGAAAGGTGAATGAAGAAATGCAGTAACAAGAAGGTACAAGGCCAGTAACAGCCTCTCCAAGAAAAAGAACCGGGAATGTCCCCTGATTGTGGATGCTGCAGCTCACCAGGGCTGCTACCTGAACACCAGGAGGTTCCCCCTTCCCTTTGGTGTGTAAAGATCACTCATTTTGGATTTGCTCCTTACTCTTTATAACTGCAGTCTCAACAATCATCCATCAAGTATTATTTCTTATTACAGAATTGGGTTAAGTAAAGTAAAAAAATGTAAAGAACAGTGGGTGAGTGCTCCTGTGAATGTGTGTGTTCATGCCTCTCTGTGTGTTTTCCAATCCATTCAACAAATGTGGTTAATACTGGATCTCACAATTATAGTGATATCAGATGTAGCCCTCAGGAATCACATTCCACCCTGAAAATCCATATTCTCTCAGCTACAGAATTACATGGGATTTCTATAGCACTTAAATTCTGCGTGAGGACTCCACTCAAGCCTGGGCTCCCCTCAGCTTTCTCACACCAGTAGTTTCCCTGTTTCCTCTGAGCACAGTGCAATCCCCTCCCTGAACAAAACTATGGTGTTTTCTTCACTGAGCCTCATATTTCACCCACAGAACTGGTAAATATTTCATATGTACAAAGGAATTTTTGCCTTAGCTTATTCCATCAAATTGTCTGGAATCTGTGTATAGCAGCAAATGGAAAAATGTACTGCATGAAACCTCCATTGAATTGAGAAGCAGTTGCTTCTCAATTCACATTTAAAAATACACATTTAAAAAGTATCTCTCAACCTTCAGAAATGGTCTTGAATTTCTCTTGTAAGAAATGTGCTAGATGTATATGTGTTATTAGTCTAGAAGAGATGGAATGATTCATATATTGCCAAGTAGAAAGATGGGCTTGTACAAGAAAAGCAAAACTCTAGGAGATGAAATTCAGATGCAAGACTGGGAGCAGATTGTGAGGTACAATAATCTCTGCTTTCCATCTACTGGGTGTTTGCAACCACCATTCCCATCCCCACAGCTTCTGGCTCTGAGCTGCTCTCACATGCATTCAGGAAATAGTGAGATTTTGTGTGGAGACCCTACATCCCAATTACTGATCTTGGTAATTTATTTACAAAATACATACCTTGAATTTAAGGACTTCTATTTGGAGACATGGTTTTTTCTGACTTAGTGCTGAACCCCTTTTCATCCCAACAGAGAGCAGGTGAGCTGTCCATGGATGGAACAAAAAGCAAAAGAGCAAATCAAAGGATTGCTCCTGTAGCCATGCTACAGCTGGGATTTCATGGACATTTCTGATAGAAGTTTCTCTGCCTCTGATATCCCTGTGCATCAATATGTGTCTCGTTCCCTTTCCTTGAAGAATTTTAATATTCTTTGTCTTCACTCATTATGTGCTCAGACAAATACACTTTCAAGGCAGGAAGAAGGAAACAAAAGGAAATGACTCACCCAGATAACAGCAATGAAATATATTTTTACATTATATTCTATATCTGCTAACTAAATAACCATAAATATTGCTGTGATGCCAAGGCAGATATTCTCTGAGATGCTTTTAGAGGTGTTTAGAAACTTGGCTCTGACAAATGAGGCAATGAAAGTCATGTACATTTGTCTGTCAGGCCCATCCAGTTTGCAGTTGATGGGAGCTGTGTAGGTCAGTTTGTGAAAAGCATGCATATATAAAAGGAGTTTTTGCTCCATGAAGATGTAGAGGTGGTTGCTTTTTGAAAAAATTGGAAGAATTTTGGGAAAAAAATGTTAGTGGAAAATATAAAAAATGGCTGTTTTAAGTTTGGGTTGAGTTTTTTTGTCCATTGTTACAGAGAAACAGCCCTGTATCACTGAGTGGTGGGGGTTTTTTGCACTAGGAATAAGAAATGGAAAAGACAGACTTGAAGGGAGTAGTTCAGGCTTTGCAGAAAGCTGAAATAGATTTAGATGCTCATCTGGGCTGCAGTTTAAAAGTACAGGTACAGCAGTTGGCTTGGGACAAGTTTGTCTGTAAACTTGCTAGATGGAATCAGTGTAGGATTCAGGCCATGATCCATGTCTAGACAGCAGCACCAGGCTGGGTTGAGTGTCAGTGTCTCACTAATGCAGCTCTACTTGCAGGGTCTTGTCCCTGTTTCTGTTTAACCACTCTTAGCCTGGAAATATCTTTGTACTGTGCTCTACTGGGTGAAGAAAATATCTTCCAGGAATGTTGTGAAATTAAGGCTATTTAGAGGACAAAAGATATTTTTCCATAGATTATGCTTTCACTTCTGCCATTGCAGTATAATTATTAGGTGCCAACAAGGATATGGGTTTTGTAAAAATAACATAACATTTAGTTATCTTTGGGATTAGACATCTGGATTTGTGACTTTCTGTAGTTTTCTTCAGCACCTTTTGAAAATATGAGTTTTCTTGGAGACTCACTGGAAGTCCAGGGCACACCTGGATTACACAAAAGAGTAAAATGGAATCACCTTCTCATGTGCTGTCCTCATCCTCAACACTTCTGTGGTCATGTTCTGAGCACAGCCTTTGCCTTTATCAGCCCCTATTGTAGAAACTCAACATGCAAGTGAGACTAACTGATATTAGGTGTGGAAGTGACAAAGTGCTCTTCTGTAGCAGGTGGTAGAGAAGAATCTGGTCTTGCCATGGGCTTTTCAGAGCCAAATTAGATGCTAAAATGTAAGGGATAGGAATCCTGGACCAAAGGCTTCTTTCACACCTGACATCTTCTCCTTCAAGGTCACAGGAAAAAGCAGACCTGACATCTCTTTACTCTTTATGTGTAAATATTTCTCCCAGGTAAATCTGCATGAAAAATAAGAATACAATTCCATGGTATGTCCTGGGTTGCCCTCCTAGCATAAAACCCAGTAGGATTGGGAAAGGGGATGTGCATAGCTGGGGGATGAAAAGGTTGTATGAGATTTCCTGCTCCTCTGAAGACTCGTACTGACCCTTGGTGTTTGGGATTCACATATCATTTGCCAACAAAACAAAAGATAAAATAATAACTATTATAAAACAAGCAGAAGGCAAACACAGGAGCCTGTGATTTAGAGAAATTAGGTTACCAAGCCTTCTGTCTCTCAAATATGTGATCTGAAAGAGAATCATTGCTGTTTGCCAGTCATGTGTTTCTCCACAAACACAGGGTGTCTAATCTCATCCTCATTTACACACTCCCATGGATGCTGTGAAATCTAGAGATTTATGGCTGCCTAAAGGCTACATTATTAATAGGAGATAAGCAGCTGACTATAAATTACATACAAGGCATAGACTATATAATTTTATGTTCAGTATTTCATAGCTCAGCTGAAGTGGTGGGTTGTTTAAATATTCAAGTAGAGGAAACCGAGATGGAGATCCAGTTGCAATTTTAGGGATGCCAAAGTACTTTCACCTAAATATGCCACTATAACAAGTTTGGGGCTGTTGCTGGCCTGTGGTTTCTGCAGGCTTTCCAGGAATGACACCCAGCTGGGTAAAGGCCAAAGGCAACACACTTCCAGAGGCTTTCTGAGGACTATGAAGAGCTGTTGCTGCTCTGCATCCTGCTAATGCTGCATTTCCCATCTTTCTGTCCATGGGAGCTCAGTGCCCACATCAGGCAGAGAGCTGTGGCAGCCAGCAGCAGTGGCAGCAGGCAGTGGTGACAGTGGTGGCACCAGGCAGAAGTACCTTTCCCCCAGGTTAGATGGGGAGCAATGGCCCAGCACACCTTGGCCTCAGCTGCTGGAGCTTATCTCAAGGGGTGAAAACACAATTCAACCTCTGCTCCTGCTCACTCAGGCTAATTACTGTGACTTAGTGACAAAGGAAAGCATGAAACAGCAGCTTTTTATGATGGTCTCTGGCTTGATAGCAGACTCCATTAACAGGTATGTCACTGACCTGCCATCATAGACAAGTTTTAATGGAAATTTTATTTGGAACATGTGCCCTAGAGATGATGACACCTGTGCCCCTCTGCCAGCCCAGGTGTCCAGGTCACAGGCAGTGAGTGACACACAACACATCCAGAGTGCAGACCAGTTGCTTGCCATCATGATGCCTCAAATCTAAACTAGGTATTGAAAAGGTTCTATAGTGTTTTATTTTCAACTATTTTACGTCTATAAAGACCTGAGCATATTCATCTGATTGCACAGCTGCCTTACCTTTCAGCAGGAGACCACCTAGAGACCACCCAACCTGCTTTATTCTTTAATTTTATGATTTTATATATTATGAATCTATAGCATACACAATTAAAATCTATATAAATGAATATATATATATATATAACTATATACATGTATTAATATCTACACATACTAAAATCTTCAGGAGGACTGAGTAGAGATTGGCTTATTTACTCTTGGGGGGTAAATTTACCCAAAGCAAAGGAATAGCAGATCCCATGATGCCTCTAAGGAGAGGAGGAAGGAGAAAGTAGATGTGGCCATCAGGATTACCAGGCCATCAAAATCTTGCTGCAGCTCTCTATGTATTTACACCAATGTAACTCCAGTACAGAGAGAATATGGGAAAATGCTGTGCAGGTTCAACTGTTCCTCTGCTCTGAAACAGCAAGTCTCAAGTGTGCTTTCAGAGACTGTCCCTTAGCTGCTTGTAAGGTTTTAAACACTATGACACATTTGTGGTCCCAGGAAAAGGCAGTTATTTTTTCCTATAAATCCTAGACCTCTTTTTCATGTATATCTTTAATTAGTATCTTGGGGAATTCACTCATTTTCCTTGCTTTTATTAGCTACAAATCCATAAGGTGTTACACTTCTACAACTTTTATGATTAACAAGGTAGTGGATGCCTTCTGCCCATGTGAGCTTTGCCTTCATCTGAAAGCATGTTCTGGTTTTTTCTACAAATAAGCATCAGCAGGAAGGCCATGAGGACCTCACTGCTGACTGAGTGCTGAAGGCAAGGGGGATCTGACCTGATGAGAAGGACCTCCTTGGGTGAAGTGTTGGAGTAGCAGGGCCACCTGCTGCAGAGCCTGGGCTTTGAGCTCTGGCTTTGGCCTTCACAGGTACTCCCAGCTGTGAACTCATGGCCAGCCTTTGAATTTTCTGCAGCTGAAATCTGCTCGTGATAGCAAATGCAGCATTCCTTTGATCTGTTCTCCATGCAGCCTGGCTGAGTTTTGAAGTGCACTTCTGACAGGAAATATTTATGGCTAAATCCCAGAGCAGGGACTATGCAATGCTGCTGTGCTCAGAAGTAAGGTGACATCTGCTTTTTGCAGACCATGACTTAAGCTCTTTCTTACTTGGATGGAACAGATACGATGGAAATGGTCTGTGAAATTGTGTTCCCACAACAGAAGTCACCAGTGTTCAGGAATAAATGAGAAGGTGAATTTGTGCTTCTGCTTCATATTGTTTCAGTGTTGACTGGGGCAGAGTGAGGAGGAAGAGAAGGAAAAAAATGAACCACATAGAAATGTAAGATCAGGTAAGAATAGAAGTTTTGTCATTAAGTCCAGTGGAGGAAAGGGAACAAATCAGACCTGACTTAAAACCCTTTTCTCATTTGGAGTAGTCGTTCTGGTTAGCCAGGGGAGAGGACTTGCCCAGGATAAGCTATTTTTGGTGATACAGGCTTTGCTGTAGAAGAGATGGATTTCTGAACACAAGACAGAAAGGTCCATGACAGTGACTCTGGTAACACAGGAAGGAGAAAAGGATAGGAAAAGACACTGAGTACTTTAAATATGCATTGCTTAAAAATTTTTTAATGATTTTTTTTTTAAGTCTACTACTTTAGTCAAATTCCTCCAGCCATTAGCTGTGCTGGTTCAGAAAACTGCATGAGACATGTGGACATGCATACATCCCAAAATCCAACCCCCCTCTGCCCATGTGCTCCCACACTAGACTGGGGGCAGGGTTAGTCCTGTTACACCATCAGTCCTGCTAACTGGAGTGGGAAAAGCTGTATCCCAGCCCCACACTCCTGGGAGACAAGGCTGTTATCCTGCACAACAGATAAGCAACCCTGGAGCCAATGCTGGTCTTTCATTATCATTGCTACCCTTCCTCACCTCCAGTCCAATGTCCTGGAGGAGCAGCTACACCAGGCAGCAACATGTAGGGCACAGCTGAGCAGGACCTGCCACTTTTTTATCCCAAATGATGGACACCCCTCTCACACTGTCCTGGCACTTGTCAAATGTCAGGCTTGCAGTAGTGCTGCGGGCAATGACAGCGCTGCTTTTCTGTGTCGTGCTGGTGGCTTAAACAAGCTAAATTAGTCAGCAAAGCTGTTTGCTGCACTGTCCCCTCCACCCTTGTGAGGGAGCAAGGATGTGAGGGTTCATCTCTGGATTGATAGCCCTCCCAGGAGCCCCTCTGTGTGCTGCCCTTCACCGGGCAATGGCTGGGTATGGCGAGAAGTTGAGTTTACTCTGTGCTCTCTGCCGTGGAGACCTTTACTTTTGTTCAGCACTTCTTTGTTGTTCTGGTAATGGAAGTTAACAGCCTCTTGAACTGGCATCTCTTTATCAGCAGAAAACCATCACGATTTAGAACATCAAGTGCTGCACTTGTGCCCTCAGGAGGGAATGCAGAGGATGGGAAGTTCAATAAGATGAACCAGCCTATATCTCTTTGAAAGGCCAAACAAACACTGAAATTCAGTGCGGCTGGACTTTGTATTCTCTCTCACATCCCGGTGCTGGAAGCTGGAATTAGGCACAGGTATCTCTTTTTTCCTTCACTAAAAAGAATATCATGACATTTGTCATATATATCTTACTGACTTGCAAGAAAATTATGTGCCTGGTGTATCTCATAGACAATAAGGAGGGAAATCTCACCCTGTCTTCATCCCACACTGCAGTTCTGTGGAGTTATTTCAATTTAATGAAAAAGGAGAAATAAGTAGGAACCCAGAGATGTTAGTGAAATTACCTGTCACACAGCATGTCAGCAGCAGTGGCAGCACAAGGATGCACAAATCCTGCCAGTCCCCTGCAACCACCCTGCTGTTAGCTAGTCCCTGAGTATTTCCTTGCAAATGACATTATTGCTGTTCCTGGGAGTCTCACTTCAGGCTTTCAGCTAAATGGCAAAGTGAAAATAAACCTTAATCACTCTATACTCCATCTGTAGTCAGTAGCAAGAGGTGTCGGGGCAAATCATACCTCACATGGGCTGGAGCACACTCTGTAAGTGCTGATCCCCTCCATTAACTGTAATCAAAGACTAATCAAAACTAATTTGAGTGTGAAGGGTAAATGTCTAAAATTGCTCCATCCCACACCAGTCACAGGAACGCACCCGCTCCTTTACTCAGACCCGTGTGTGTGAAATGCACCATCTTCCAGCAAACTGGGACGAGACACTCAGGGCCATCTGCTTGATTCTTCCACCATTTCTTTGCTTGATTTCTATGCTTGCAGGGCGTATCTAAGTGGACCCCTGCCTTTTAGCAGAGGAGGCATTGCTTAAATAGCTGCTTGTGTGTCTGCAAATATGGTTACCACTGTTCTGTTTCTTGCCTGCTTCCTTGGGGTCTGGATTGCTACCCAGGCTAAAGAAGAAAGAACATCCACAACCTGACTTGGCTGCAGGGTAGCTGCTGGACTGGTAACTTCCATGCCATCCTCTCTCTGTGCTGGGAAAATATTCTCAGGTTTGGAGGTGGAAATATGAGAGCATCATTGATCAAATGTACCATGCAACAAGGTCCTCATATTGCATTAACAACACACACAAAGATTTTCTTCAGCCAGGAAAGAGCACAGAATAATTCTTGGTCCCATAGAAATCAATGACAAGACTTGTATGTATTAAAATCTCACATATGTATTAATTCTTCACACCCTTCTGAAAGGAGGAAGGGATGGAAGATTTGCTTAATAACTTGCTACATAAAAATCACTCACCTGCTCAAAAAATAACTTACATTAAAAGAGGGATTCACATTATAATGGAAGAACTAATAATAAAGAAAGGAGATGAGCGAATAATGCTGTAAGCTGGTAAAAAAAAATGTATATGGAACAAAGCCATTGGAAAAGAACTTGACAAGTTTCTTAATGTTTTAAATTGGAAATGAAAATGAATGGAAAATAAAGCTCTTCAGAGTTTCAAAGATTTCCATGCTGATTTTTAATGTAATTAATTTGATTCAAAAAATAGCCTTCTGTTTTCAAAACTAAAAAATTGCAGGCTTCAATTTTTTTTTTCCAGCTTGAACAGTTTCATCTCCCAACTCATAAAAAAATAAAAGATATTTCAGTCAAAATTAAAACTAATTGTTCTGGCTCTAGATAAATAAAAATTTTCCTGAGATTTTGAGAAAATCGGGTTTATTTTGACTTTATATCTAGATGTTGAGTGGGAAAATGCTTGGGTGCTTAAAACTATCTTCATGTTAGAAAAATTATTAAGAATCCCATATTTGAACAAAGGGTGCTTAGTTTTAAGGCTGGACTCTATTAATAGTGTTTTCGTTTAAGCTCATAAAAATACCGGTAGTGTCATAAAAATCTTCAAAATAATTGAAGTTTAAAATATTGAAGTGCCTACTCATTTAGGTAGGTCATTACAGTCATGAAGTACTTCCCTGGCAGGGACAGAAGCACAGCACTGCCTTCCCTCCTGATCAGCATGCCAGGAATCAGCTCCCATGAAGTGCTGTCCTCCTAAAGCCAATTGATTTCAACAACTTAAAGACATTCAAGTATCTCTGAGGATGAGTGCAGGCAAGCGAGAAAAGAGTTTCTATGTTGTAAGTGCTGTGAGGAGGGGAAGGAGAAAGGATTATTCTTGATTTCTAGAGGTCTAAACCCAAAAAGTTTGTTTCATTTTGACTTGAGTACTTGGCTACAGCAGCTGCACCCCACTGGGAGTTAGAGAAGCAGCAGGGATGTGGTTGGTAGTATCTAGAAGTGATCTGAGTCGAATGCTGAGAACACTTCTAAAGGAGGGGAAAGTTCAAGCTCCAATTTGACAGTTTTATGTAGTTTTCAGTGTTATTAGCGTTGTAAAATTACTGAAGGTCTCTTGGGATTGAGCATGATGCATCCTACACATGTTTATCCTCCAGTTCCTCTTGGAGCTAGCTCTCATTCAAAGCACAGCACGATGGTTCCTTACTATCAGCTCAGTCGGTTGAGAGTACCAGTTTCATAGTACATAGAAGTTCAAGTTCAACCTAGATGCTTCAGAAGAAACTCAGACATGAAGAAACAAAAAGACAGGATGTTCTACACTTTACTTCTTTCCTCTGTAGATCTATTTAGCTTTGCTGAGGTGTAATATTGTTATGCCATAGTATTAAAAAGCTAAACTCAGCCTTATGTGGTGGCAAAACCGCAGAGATGCCATGTGCTGTGCAGCCAGTCCCCGTGAAGTTTGCTCTTATCATTCCCAGATTTACCACCCTCCTCCACATCTCCTGCACATGTTTAATGTAGCTTTTTTATACTTTTCCATTAAGCCTGTAGTTCTGTAACACAGGTAATGGCCCTACTCCATATATTTAAATAGTTTATAAGCATCTGGTTCTACGACAGGAATTATTACTTTACTATTGCAAGGACATTGGTCCAGCAATTATGTAAATTTGTAGCAAAGCGAGGAAGAGAAGGCCAGGTCCTGGCATGGGATTAGCAGGCAGCTGCCTGGTGTAGCAGGTGGTGAAAGGACCATTGGCTTTCAGACATGCCCAAACTGGCTGTGAATTAAATGGGTGTGGGTGTGTGGAATTTTAGAGGATGGAGTGCAACATTGCCAAGACCAACTGCTGCCACCTTCACCTCTTCCTTCTGCTGGAAGCAGGAGGAGCATCAATCTGGTTTTTTTTAGAATTCTCATCAATCTCTTCTTCCTTCTCCTTTCTGCCTTCTTGGGACAGGAGCGACCTTGCCTGTGAACCACCCTGGTCTAAACTGTGTAAATAGTTGCTACCCAGAAATTTGGCTGGCTGTTACCATGACTGATGAATGTTTCCTTAATTACAGTGTTTAATTAATTCTGTAGGTACCAAAAGAGGAGTTATTACCTGTAAAGTTTACTTTCAGGAGATAATCTTTGTACAGCTTCCTGCCATCCAGATGCTTCATGGCATCACAGAGTTTGGTGGTGTTTGGGCAGAGAGTCCTCTGCATTTTATGCAAGGCGTGAGCCATTGCATACACAGCATTCACAACAAACATGATCTTGGATTCTTGCTCGTAGTTGGAACTGTTGATGGTGAAGTGCTTTTCGCAAGCCTTTCTATGCGGTTTCCGGTTCTGCAGGTTGCACTGGAATTTTTGCTCCCAGAAGTCCTTGAACCAGGGGTTGCGCCTGTTGTTGTAAGGGCTGAGACTTTGGAAGTACTTGTCGAACTCTTTGACCGGGTGGGAAGCAAGCTCCAGGGTTATGGCCCCGGACGCTATGTGCTCGTTGCCCTTGACGATGCTCTCCTGCGCGCCCCAGCCGTCGCTGGCAATCCAGGTGAAGGACACGTTGAAGCGGTTGGCGGCCGCAATGAGCTCCCGGGAGTCGTCGCCCCGCATGAAGAGCACCACCACCCTGGCGTTGGGCTTCTGGAGCAGCTCCCTGATCACGCCGTCGTAAGACTTCCTGATGTTGGACCGTCCCACCTTCTCGGAGGTGGCGATGCAGATGTTGCGCAGGCGAGCTTCCTGCTCAAAGGCCTCGATCCCCGTCTCCCCGTAGTCCCCTTCGGAAGCCACCGTTGACACGTAAGTCCAGTTGAAAAACCTCAGGATTTCAGCCATGGCTTTCGCTTGGTAGAAGTCCGGGGGCACCGTTCGCGCGAAATAATCGTAGCGGGATTTGTCGCTCAGCTTGGCACTGGTGGAGGCGTAGCTTATCTGGGGGATCTGGAAGAGCCTGAGCAAATTTGCCACCTAGAGACAAAGCGGGGTGCACAGATTATTAAAGAGGGGTTTTTATAAAGTGGAACAGAAATATTTAGGGAAAGGCATTGACAGTGATTTTTAATGAGAGATTTTCTGATGATCACAGATTGAGGGTGTTGATAGAGGATGTTGATAACAAACTCCAG
Source organism: Urocynchramus pylzowi (assembly GCA_013397555.1). Classification (NCBI taxonomy): domain Eukaryota; kingdom Metazoa; phylum Chordata; class Aves; order Passeriformes; family Fringillidae; genus Urocynchramus; species Urocynchramus pylzowi. Next base: position 245,769 of record VZRH01002389.1, read on the forward strand.
GGAAAGCGTTGCACTGAACATATGCACAAAACCTGTTCTGATGCCCAGTTAATTCCCAGTTAAGTCCTGTTGGGACTGTAATAGACCTTTATTTTCATTAAACTGAGCCTGTTTAAACAACAGATAATTAGACACAAATGGACAATATATTTCAGTTTCAGACTGTGTTCCTTACTAAGGAAAATCCTGGGGATTTGCATGCCTTTGCTGTTCATAGCGGGATTCATCTTCTCCAAGATTCATTGTATTTGATGACCAAATGCACTAATAAGACATAAATTCCTGTTTTGTGCAAATATCACAAACATACAGGCCTTTTGCAGAACTTTCTAATCTCAATTATTCAAGATAAGTTCCCACCTCTCCTATTTTTTATTCATTGAAATTTTTTTCTGAAGTGTTCTGGCTGGAGACCAGCTGAGACGGCACATTTGTTGCATGTTAGTACTCTTCAAGTGTTTCAAAATGTCACAGGACCACAGAATCACAGAATCACAGACTCACACAGTCATAGAATGGTCTTATTTGGAAGACACCCACAAGAATCATTGAATCCAGCTTTTAAGTGAATGGCCCATATGGGGACCAAACCCATGACCTTGGAATTATAAGCACCATGATCTACCCAACTGAGCTGAAAATAAACTTTTTTAATAATCTCTATTTGTCTTTCCAGTTTGATTTATGTGGTCTAAAGTCCCGCTTTTTCTTTTTTTTTTTCTTTTTTTTTTTTTTTTTCTTGTATTTGGCTGTGTCCAATACTTAAATATTTCCAAGTCTACTCTGCTGCTCTCACAGAAGTGCAACTCTTGATCACATCTGGAGATAAATGAAGAAAGGTTATGGCATTTTTTTCCTATGATAGTTTCTTAAATGACAAAGAGAAGATTGGTGACTGGAAGTTCTGTCCAGTAAATAAAATTTGAAGCTAAACTTAGAGTAGAGCCTGATGAAACCATTTGAAAAGCAACAGTGTGCTTGAGATTTCTGCAGTAGTGTGCTTGAGATTTCTGCAGTAGTGTACTTGAGATTCCCAAGGGAAACTTATTAAAAATTGCCCAATCCTTTAATTTTTTAAATCTTCCCCAGATGTTTCTTCGACCACAGATTGTCTGTAAGAATTCAAAGGCAAAGGACAATTTTGAAAAAAATGTTGTAGAAGAGGCAAATTTTGAAGGCTCAGACATCAGGAGTATATTAGACAGTCTGGTAAAAAAAGCCCAAAAAGCAAACAGAAGAATTTTATTGCTTTTCAGCAACCTGTATGGCTTAGGATTTTTTAGGTTTAGATTCTGTCTTTTCTGTAAAGCAGACACTGAACTGGTGTCCTGCTGTAGCTCAGTCTGCCCTTGTAAACTGGTGTAGTCTCATCTGGGCCCGGCTCTGCTGTGAGCCATAGATGTACAGGGACTTTCACAACCTCTGGGCCACATGGAACTGAAGACTTCAGGAGGTTCTTATCCTCCTGTCCCTCTGGAGCACTGGGAAAGACCAGGTGTCCTCACATCTCAGCTGTAGCTGTTGATTTGAAGTTTGCCTTCACAAAAAAAAAAACATTGGTCATGGTTTATTTTAGTTTAAGCCAAAATAAAACCTTTCCTACAGTGCTTGGAAGGAGAATCCTGAGCCTTAGCTGACTCTGCAGTTTTGCCAGTGGGTACAGGCACAAGGCAGGGAAGTGCTGCAGCTGAACGAGTTACTGTCCCTCAGAAAGCAGCTGTTGTGTTCTTAACCTCCCTGCTGGATGGTAACAGCCATTAAACCACCTTATACTGGAAGTGTGGGATTTGATTTGCATCTGGTGATGGAAATGAACAGCTTTAAAGCAACAGGATGGGCAGAGAGGCTTGTTCTGTCACCAAGGTACAATGGATGCTTTGAGCATTGTTAAGTCCCTGTGGCTTTGTAACTTTGATTGCATGCCCACATATCCACATGGTTTGGTTCACATGTCCTCTCTCAAGAGCACTCCGATTTGGTAATAAGAATGTACTCCATGCAGCTATTCTGGAACATTTCCTGCAGAACTGTGTGGGCTGGAATTGCTATTCTTGTCTCAGTTTATTCTAGCAGGAGTTATTTCATTTGTGCTAAGCCATAATGAAGATATGCACACATACCATTCTGCATTTCCCCCCTCAAACTGGCTAAACAAGTCCATTTTCAGCAGCTCAAGTAATGCTGGTAAGCGAGTGGACAAGCCTTCAGCTCACAGAAAGGTGCTCCTAACAAATATAGCAGCTTTATAGTTAGTTTAGTTTATTTTTTTCCTTTTTTTCCTGTTTGTTTGTGACTTTAAATTTTTTTTTCTTTTTTCTTTTCTTTTAATCTAAGCAGCAAAAGCATCCACAGAACTACTCTCCCAGTTTACACAGGGCCCTCAGCCTTGGGGGCTACTGTACTTCCAGGGTCCCTGCAAACAGCTGCAATTTTAATTCCTGTGCTCTGGGAGAAGAAAGTTTTCATATTTTTACAGCTGATTGCTGTAAAGCTCTTCCTTGTGAAGCTGTCCAGATGGTAGATTTTGCATGGACTAAAAATTAAAAAATATAAGGAAGTCTGACTAATCATAAATGATAGTGACACAATCATCCCTGAGAACTATTATTGCTCATGGAGTTCAGTGAAGCTGTATCTGTTATTAATTCAGATCAGGACACTCTTGAAATTCTCAAGTGGGGATTTTCTGGAATATTGTAACGTTGTGATATTAGGGACTAATTTTTCCAAAAACTCAAATCTCAAGCACTTTGCTGATGCAATTGATTTCAGAACAGTCCCTTTTTCCAGCAGTTTTCATGCTGATCTGAGCATTTGATCATGAAAATATTATCCTGGTTAAGAGACTAGCAGGATCAGGTAGCAGGTTCTGCAGAGGAGCTGATATCTATCAGGGTAATGAGGACAGTGAGATGTAAACCAGAGTTACGTGCACAGAGATTGAACCACCTGAGGCACACCTCCAGTGTGGCTCCATGATGCCTTGGCATGTGTGGAACAGCTTCAAAATTGCAGTGCAGATCCAGCTTTAGCTCAGTGAAATAATTTATTCTGGCAAAGCTCCAGGGAGCAATTTAATCAAGCCATGGTGCATGCAATTAGTGCCTGAAATCCATATGTTGGCACTTAAGCAGCAGTAGTAGCCAGGTTTTTTTTCTGTCAAAACTGGTGGGTTTTGCAGATACCTTTGAAGATAAGTCTGGATGCTCTGCATCTGCAAACCAAACCAGCCACTTTGCAGAGCTTGCTGTGAATAAAGCATGTCAATGGAGTCTGCATTGAAAAAACATGGGAAACCTTTATTTGCTCTCATATTTCTGGGCTTATTAGTGCAGCCACTATTCTGGGGTCAAGTGCCCACTCCCCAGGCAAACCTGGCTCCCACTCAGCTGGGTAATTTGTTGCCCAACACGAGCATGGCAGTGCCAGCCACGTCCCTCCGCAGGGACATACTGGCACCAGCAGCTCCTGCAAATGGAGAGGCTGTGGCAGTGCCAGGGGGGACCAGTGTCCCTCTCCCTCTCCACATCTGTCACTTCTGCTTCCCTGAGCTGCAGGGATGGGATAAATGCTTGTGGGATATTGCCAGTCTTGTTTAAAACACTGAAAATGGCTTCATAACAACCACCTGCAAGGAGCCATGAATTAGATATGGCTCTCAAACACAAGAACCTGGTTTTGGGGTGTATTTGTGGCCATTCAAGAATCCTGTTGGTAAATGGGGACAGATAGGTAACATCTCTACATCTCAGTAACCTTGATCTATCTCATGATTTATTTAATCTTATTGAACATTTTCTTAACCTTCAGAAGATTTTTATTTTTGCTGGCAGTAGGATTTATTCTGATGTTTTTGTTAAAAATTTCCCTTTTTAATGACCCTGAGATTATTACATGGATTTTTTTTTGAACGTGTATAGGACTAGAAAACACAGGAAACATTTTGGAGAAAAGAAGAAAAGATAAATCTCAAAAGTTCTAGAACAAGTAGGGTGTCTTTATAGTTGTTTACTATACAACTCACAAGTGTGTATTGCACATTTTTTGGACAGAGGAGGCCCCTTGTTAGATGACAGTGCTCTCTGCCCTTCTGAAATTTAACCATGCGAGAATCTCATGGCACTTAACATGCCTTAATGAATCTAATTTCACAGAGCTCTTCTGAGACAGGGAAGAGCTACTCTGAACAGACAATAAATTAGGCTGTGGAGCAGAATAACATTAAGGTAAAGGAGTTTTTTCTCTACTGAGAAACTGGGCAAATTTCTGTCTCTCTGAGCTGCAATCTGTCCTAATGGAGATTATTTTGCTGCATTTGGTCTCCTGAGAAAGTCTTTCTATTTCTGGGAATAATTTGCAAGTTCAGATTCCCATAGCAAGATTATGGCAAAGCCATGTCCCAAGGTTTTTCCTAATTTCATTGCTATAACACAGGGCCTGAGGTCTTGCTTTGAAAAAAAAAAAAGGACTGTAGCTAGTGTATGTTTTATCCAGTTCCTAAATTATGGTAATCTACCTTGTTGGCTTTTTGTTATTATTTGGGCAGTTGGAAGTCAAACTGCAACTAAAGCATTCATACCAATATATAATACAGGTGTTTTTTCCTTATTTAATTTTTTCTTGTTTTGTAAATATAAAAGTATACCAAAAGTTTGGCAGAAAGAGCTATTTTAGAAAGGCAGGAAAGAAACACTAGTTCTGAATGGACTGGGATGTGGGTGTGTGGTAGGTGGCAGGCATAAACCTAAGGTAAAGACTAAATGGGATACTTTTCTAGCCAACAGTCTCCATTGGCCTGTGCAATCTCCCCATGGTCCCAACTCCTGGAATGTACATTTTTTGTCAGGTTAAATCTCCCTTTTTTCAATTTATAAGTATTTTCTTCTATCCTCTGGTCCTGCATCATGTTGATAAAGACATTTACTTTGTGCTCCTGAGAACAAACGTGTATGTACTGAAAGCTGATATTAGTTTCCCACCAAACCTTCTCTTCTCCAGGCTAAACATGTGCAGTTCCCTCAGTTTCTTCTTGTAGGGTTTGTGCTCCAGACTCTCCTCCCCATTATTATGTTTGTATTTATTGAATCATTCTTTTACCAAGGGACCCAAAGTTAGAGGTAATAATCTAGATGTGGTCCAATAAGAATAGAATAAACAGAAATATTTATTTCCTTCTATGTACTGGCTATGTTCTGCAGATACAACCCAGCAGGCTGTGAGCTGCCAGACTGTACCACTGGCAATAAATATGAGCAATACTGAAAAGCTGGGCTCCACCATAATTTCCCCTCTTCTCTTGGGATTTAGTAGGCTCCTACCTGGGAACAGTGTGACCCAGAGTGACTCAGTCTGGACACTTCTGGCATACTCACATAATTTGGGAGTATTTGTGAGGAGGAGAGTTCAGTGATGCAAATGCAGCTGCTCACCTGGGACCCAAGAAAGAATTTACTCCAAGCTAATTTGTTTTCAAAAGTAAATTAGGACCTTAAGGGCCTCACAGCTTCCAGAACTGAAAAACCTTTATCAGCCTGGAACACTATCTTTCCCTAGCCCATTTTTTAACTAAGGGTGCCATCTCTGGGATATCATAACAAGCACTAATGAAGGCAGTGCTGCACAGGGGCTGTGTCATGACCTGCAGCAGAAAGCACCAATTTGGCTTCAGCAGAACTCCAAGCACTGACCACAGAAGGTCACTGGGAATGCCAATATCCCAGATCATTAAATCACTAAAGGTCATTTGTAAGGAACTCAGCCAGATGCAGTGAGGTTGTTTAGGAGTCCCAGCCTGGCTTGTTCTCCTGTGGAATATTGGTGCATTGCAGGACTGAAACAGTGGTTTCCATCAGCTTTCTCACTCTTTGGTATTAAGAAGCCTGTTTCCTACTTTGTAAGTAATTTTTCTTAACAAAATTGCTTCCAAAAGGTAACTCAGGAAAAGATAATTCACTATCAAACAAATAAAAATGTCTGGCATTTTTTGTTAGCGGGAAGAGGGGTGAAAGAAACATTATTTTTAGCCTTGCTCTTCTCCTGAAAATTTAGGCAATGAAGCTGGGAAAAATATAGCTAAATGTTTGCAGTGGACTCAGTAGCTGCCACACAGAGAGAAGCCATGTTTGAACAGTGAAATAACTTCATCTGCAAAATGAACATCAGAAATAAGGAATACTGTCAGAATAACCTCTAGGATTTCTGCACAGGACCTGGGAATTTCTTTTTATATTTGTGTCTGTCCTGTGCAATAAGAAGTAAACCATGGAGGGCATGCAGAGAAATGTTGTGCTTTGAAGGAATTGTTTGAAAATCTTTTTTTCTTTTTTCCTGCAGGGGATGGCACAGTGAGCTGTCACATATGCACTCTGCCTCCTTACAGCATTACTGCAGCAGTGAAATAAGCTGAGCACCAAACTTGCACCCTGAAAAGAGACCTGTGCACAAGACCTTGCTTTGCATGAGGGTGCAAATCTTCTCTGAGACTTCATAAACCTGCCAGTGACTCATGTCCCGTTTACACATGGTCAGAAAAGGTACTAAAACTGGGGCTGTTGGTTCTAAAGGAACATGGACTTGCTTCTGGAGTTAAAAGAGGTATCAGGGATAAGTATGGTAATTTGAAACTCATTAACTGATGAGTAAATCCTAGTCAGAAGGGGTAGAATGAGTATAGGTGATGTCTAGGTGACCCTAGCTAGTTCTTATTCTTGGCCACTTTCTCTTGTAGTGACATCCTTTCCCACTTGGAACAGTTCATTGCTCTCTACAACTCCCTGAAAGGAGATTGCAGCCAGGTAAGAGTTGGTCTCTTCTCCCCTGTAACAAGTAATAGGAAAAAATAAAAGGGTCTCAAGTTGAGCAAAGGGAGGTTTCAATCAGATACTAAGAGAAATTTATCCACTGAATTGGTGGTCAGGCATTGGAACAGGCTGCCCAGGGATGTGATGGATTCACCAGCTCTGGAAGTATTCACAAAACATCTAGATGTGGCACTTGGGAACAAGGTTTAATGGTGGACTTGGCAGTGCTGGGTTAAAGGTCCCACTCAATGATCTGAGAGGTCTTTTCCAACCTCAACAATTCAGTGATTCTCTCATTGCATAGCAGAGCTCCTTCCTTTTTACCTGTGATCTCAGTGGTTACTTATCTATCCCTGAAAAGTCTCACAACTTCCCCTTAGCAAAAGGACAAAATGCACACACTTGAGAAATAAAATTTATACCCCAAAACCAAATCCAAAAGACTACAAAGTAATCGGTTACTGTGGGATTTTCAGAGAAGCCAGAGGGAGGTACCCATATTCCTTTGAAATCTCCAGGAAATAAATGCTCAGTGCTCTTTGGGCATTTGAAAATCTCAACCTAGTGGCTGTTCAGTTTCTGAATGTGGAACAGAAACAAAGAGGAACAAACAGCAAGGGTCTGGCTGAGAGGTGGTGGAAAGAGGGGAAGAACAGAGATAAAAGAGGAGAGAGTTTAAAGGAGACATATGGAAGCTGGCAAGTGCATGTGTAGCTTAAATGCTGGAGATAGGTGGTCCATCTTACAGAATGGATTTTTTAATAAGGATCTGGTTTACTTTTACAAGTACAGAATCACCAGAGGCTGCCAGTGCACAGCAGAAATGGCATGTGTGTCCTGGCAAACCTCTGCAACCCCCTGCAGGTCTCCTGCCCACATCCCTGTGGGGTCCATGCACAGTGGGACAAAGCCCCATGTGTTAGGTTTTGTTTATTTTTTGGTAAATTTAAGGATTTTACACTATTTTCAGTGGTGATGGAAGTCAGAAGCTATTGTTGAGACTCTGGTTGAAAGATGGTTTATCCTTGGAGGAAGGAAATGGAGGTGATTAGCTTTCAGGCTCCATGAGCCCTTGGCAGACTTTTGTGGCTAAGGAGAAATGACAGCCAGGAAAAGATTGCCAGTAAATGAGTACATATTTTGAATTTCATGCCAGATGGTCACTCACTTAGGAGTGGCTTTAGCTTTTGTGATAGCAGTAATGCACCGTTAAACCTGCTGCAGTGGTTTTGTTACAGTTTACTTGAGACACAGCAAGGAACTGAAGAGAAGACAGCAGGGCACTGGTTTCTGTTCTGCCATTTTTGCTGGATGAGGCTCTAAATTGGAAATAACTTTCATGGTTGTGATCTGGAGGTCTTGTGGGTTGACAGCCAGGTTAACGTCTTTACATCCATGTGAATATAGTATTCATAGAATTTAAAAATCCAGCCCACCTAAAGAAATGTTTTAATTTTTCTAAGCACTAACAGCAGGGAATTCATTTTCAGAAGAAGAATCCAGTTTTCAGAAGCAAGGAAGAACAAATTCAGCACTTGAATAAAGGTATTCCTTCTTCCACATGCATATCCCTGAAAAGAGTTGACCTAAGTATCTTAAACATGGAATTGGGATTGGCTATGCAGGTGCTCCTCTGCAAATGAATACTGCCTCATTTTTTCATTATTTTTACCAAATCAATCTCTCCAAGGAAAATACATTTGAAATTTCTGTTGTAAACTAAGAAAGAGTGCATAAACTGGCTCAGATGAAAAGCCATGAGCCCAAAAGAAAACTCTCCAAATTTTGAATTCTTCACTTCCTGATGCTAGATTCAACTCAAGTCAGAATTTTATTTCATGAAAACAGCTTTATTTATTCATTTTTTTTTTTAACATGAGCTTTTCCATTGACTAAGAATCCTGGCTTGAGTTTTGAAGAATCAAATGCTGTGCAGATTGGGCTCACTGCTAATTTAAACACAACATCTAAAAACTAATTATCCAGATCATCATTAACGATAATAGCCTAGTCTGACCAGAAAATAATTAAGCATTCTGCATTCTCTTGTTGTTTTTAGTCTCTGCAAAAAGTGCCTATCACACATACTGACTCAGTGGGGAAGGTGTTCATTGCTGATTTACCAGCAAAATCTTTTATTCCTTAGTGGAAGGGTAATGAAAGAAGTACAAATCTGACAGCAGGAGCATCATGAAATGATTTGGCAGACAGCTGTCCAGAAATAAGCAGGAGAGGGAGGGCAAAGGGAGGGAAAGAAAAAATATTGAAATATAAAGACAAATTCACAAGAGGGGAAAAAAAAAAAANATATTTTTTGTCAGAAGAACTCAGCATGCTTTATTTTAAGGCTAAGAAACTGCACTGTGGACTTTATGGTGTTTACAGCTTTCAGCAAAAAAAAAAAAAAAGCTTGCCAGGGCTACATCTGGAAGCATACAGGATGCTGCTTCCCTGGATGCTGCTTGAAAACACAGGGAAAGGGGGTGCTGAGCTTTGCACACACACCTCTGGTGAAATATTTTGACTTTCAGAAGTAGTGTGATTCCAGTTGTTACTGGAGCTACTCTGTACAGGTGACTGACTCTAAAATTGATATGGCACCAAAATGCTTGCCTTCAATGCTCAAAAGTCCTTACAATTTCAGGCTTGAGTCTGCAATGTCTATTATTCTTGACAAGGATTTTCTTTTGAAAGAGAACTTGTGACTGACTATCTTAACAGGATGGGCAACAGGAGTGAATGGCTTAATTATGTATTTTCTAGGGCTTAATTGCACCTTTTTTAGGTGGTGTGAAATCTAGAGGAAAGCTAGAAAAGAGAGACTGAAGGAAGGCAAACACAATCCATGTAAAGAGAAAATAAACAACGGAATAATTTTTTTCTAGAAGAAAAAATGAAGATGCTTGATGAAAAGTTGAATGATTTGTGAAACTATTTGTTTTTCTGAAGAACTGTATTAAGAAAGATCTTTGAAAAAATGTTGACAAGTCTAGGGAAGATCATAGAGTAATATTAACTGTAAGTATTGTTCCATCATCCTCCTTAGGTTTTGAAAATTAGATGACCTACAGATTTTCATACAGCTATATTACCATTTTTTACATGTACTGGTTGAGAAAATCTCTAATCAGGACTTCCAATTTCCATTGGACAGCTGCTCCAAACCTAAGATTTTGGAATATGAAACATCTATATACACTCTATTATGTATATTCGATGTGCATCCAATCTACTGCCTCAGATATGGATTTAGTCTTATTTATGGATTTAGTCTTGGATCAGTGATCACCAGAGACTGGCTTAAAAGGGACAGGCTGACATACTGTGCAAGAGGTCACAGACTACTTTAGAAACATCTTCATGTCCTTTGGACACATTTGAACTTAAGGTGGACTGAGAAACACACTGACCACAAACCAAAGGTACAGCAAAAAAATCCCACTCCTCCACCAGTGGGATAAGGCAGTCATATGATGCTTCAAAATATTTTGCCAGCCTTCAGACAGTTGTAGCTCTGGGAACTGCTGAACCAAACGAAGAATCTTACAGAATTTCTTCTTTTTGTTTCTAGTCACTTCTGGAACTCATTCAGCTTTTAACATCCACAACAACCTACCATTTGCTGGTTTCATTTGATGTACTCTTTGTGTGATTGGAAGAGACAATGAAAAATTATTTCCTTAACAGTTTGTGCTGCCCAAGGTTCTGTATCTATCATTTCTCCCCTTCAGATGTCTCTTTTTCAGCCTGAAACTTGTTCTTTGTGCTCCATATGATCAGACCCATATAACTGGTGAAGGATACATTCCTGCTCTGCTAGCTGGTCCACAGAGGGACAAAACCACTTCTACTACAAGAGATGGCTGAGGTTCTGCTCTGCAGAAACTGTTCTCCTGCAGTGTGGGTAAGGATTTGCCCTTATATTCCCTATGAATACACAGATGAGTTACACACTGGAATACAAAAGAAAATAAAATGTAATTTGTTTAAATTCTTCTGTGCTCATGCATGTCCTATGGGATCTGACCATGCTCCCAAATGATGGGGTTTAATGCCTTCACAAGAGCAGCAACCAGCTCCTCAGAATAATTCTGATTGAAACAAACATTGAATGAACTCTTGCCCTATTTATGAAACAGGCAAATGAGGTTCTGTGGGCTTTCTGTCACTGCTGGGATAGTCTGCAGTACACAAGAACTCTTATTGCTGTTGACACTGGTGCAGTGATTAAAGCCTGTGCTCAGTCTGGAAAAATGTCCCACACTGAGTCTGAAAAAATATCCTGCACTGTCAATACTTAATGCCTTTGGAAACCTGCAGCTGACCATGAAGAAATACCAGATGCAGGGTCTTAGTCTATGTCAGTCTGAGCTTAAGACACCACCCACTTGTGATTATGAGTCAAGTGAACTGGCTTGTTTTATTTGACCCAAAATAATGTGACCACAGAATCACAGAATCATTTAGATTGGAAAATATCTCCAAGATCACAGAGTCCAACCTTTGACTGATCACCACCACATCAGCCAGACCTTGGCACTGAGTGCCACATCCAGTAATTTCTTTAATATATCCAAGGATGGTGACTCCACCACCTCCCTCCCTGGGGAGCCTGTTCCAATGCTTAACAACTCTTTCTGTGAAGAAATTCTTCCTGATGCCCAACCTGAACCTCACTTAACACAACTTGAAGCCATTTTCTCCCATCCTGTCACAAGTTGCTTCGGAGAATAGGGCACCCCTCATCTGGCTACAACTTCCTTTCAAGTATTTGTAGCTATAAAGTCTCCTCTGAGCCTCCTCTTCTCCAGGCTAAACACTCCCAGCTCCTTCAGGAGAAGGCTCTTCACCATCTCTCTCTGTGGACTCTTCACCATCTCTGTTGCCTTTCTCTGGACGTGTCCAGCACCTCAATGTTGCAATTAGTGGCCCAGAACTGGGCACAGGATATGAAGTGTGGCCTCACCAGTCCCCAGCACAGAGGTCCCTGCCCTGGTCCTGCTGGACACACCATTTTTGGTGTTGATACAAGCCAGGATTCCATGGGTTTCTTGGCCTCCTGGGCACACCTGGCTCATGTTCAGCCACTGTCAACCCAGGTCCTTTTCTGCTGGGACACTTTCCAGCCACTCTTCCCCCAGCCTGTTGTCCTGCAGGGGGTTGTTGTGACCCAAGTGCAGGACCTGTACTTGGCCTTATTGAACCTCAGTCCATTGATTCAATATGCAGTCTTCCTACTCCCCAGCAGATCAGCACTCCTGCCCAGCTGAGTGTCATCTGCAAACTGACTGAGGGTACACTTGATTGCCTCACCCAGGTTGTTGATAAAGATATTAAATAGGTCTGGCCTCAATACTGAGCCTTGGGAAACTCCACTAGTGACTAGAAGCAAGACAAGGATTTATTTTTTAGTTTTAAATATCTGTTGTTAAAATGACAAATGTTATGTACATTGAGCATGGCAGGAACACATGCATTCAGACACATAGGTGGTATAATTTGTGATTGATGTGAAAGCATATATCTGCACTTAGACCTGTAGAAAGTGTCATGAAATGCAAAGTTCAAAATAAATACTAAGACTTTTGGAAACTTCAGATGCCTTCAGGATACACCATAACTAGAAGAAGTGGACAGCTGCTGGAGGTTTGAAGTACAGTAAGTATTTTAAAGAGTGAATCAAACTAATGTAAATTCAGTAAAAATCATATGCTAGCTTGACCCCTTTGGGTAGAGTGATCAAGCTAAGACTTGCTTTATTGAAAAACTTACATAAGCAGTGGTTCTCTCACTGGAATTGCAGACAAACAGTTCTCACCTGGTGGGGCTGCTGTGACTCACCTGAATGGAGACGCTGCTGTAGGAACCACCTATGACTCCGGCAATGAGCAGTGGCAAATTCTCTTGGATGGCATACGAGCCGTCAGGGCACATGTACTCTGTTTCATCCACTTTAGTCAAAGATGCCCTGACAAACTCCAAAGACTGTTCTAAGGCATATGTATCCCTGGAACACGTGTCCAAGATGTGAACTCCAAGCTTTATTCCCGGCAGCAGGTAGTTGTCTTTGTTGATTTCATCAATAGCAAACAGCATGGCCTCCAAGCGCTGGATGCCTCTGTCTTCGTTGATTCTCCCACATTCTTCTATCCCAGTGCCTTTTTCCTTAATTGGGAATAAGCCTCCTAAGACCAGGTCTCCTTCTATCTTAATTTCCTTTCTGACAAAGCTGTGGTCACTTAGGGAAAGGAAAACTCCTTTGGAAAATAAAGCTAGCGCAAGGACTTGGAGTCTGGTGAACATCTTCATTGGTCCTGTTTTAGCAGCTCTAAGAAACATTGGTGGGAGCAAAAACGCTCTTCAGTCCTTCTGATCCATTGCCAGATATGAAGTGCTGTCCCACAAGGCAGTGAAGAACGAGCCAACAAGTCTTTCCACTGGACCTCTAAAGAAGAGATGGGAAGAATTAGAAAAGGCAAAAGGAGACACAGGGATGTGAGATGTCTTAATCACACAACCATCCCGCCTTGAGGCAAACAAAACTCTTCCAAGCAAATTAAGGTAAATACATAAATAAGTAAGAGAGACATGAAAGAGGAGAATAAGAGACATGACAAGAAGGAGTCTCATGTTTGATGCTTGCTCAGGGCATGAATTTGCTTGCGGCTGGACTTTTGCTCTTTAATGTTAATCTCAGTTCAGTGCTCAGATCAAAGGGAGAACACAGCAGTGATGTGTGTACTTAGGGTATGATTTTACTCTCACTAAGGTCAGGACAGTTGGCCAATGACCTGAAAAGGAAAAAAACCAAACCTCAGAGTAAAGATCACGATGTAGCAATTTTGTAAATAAATATACATACACGGAGTCTGTTTATGCAACACAGGTGCATGACTTGTCCATAGACTCCTTGTCAATATCTCTTCAAATTTATCAAAGTGGCTGCCTTCATCTCCCAAACCTGAGATGAATTGTGTGGCAATAGTTAAGCAGAACACTTTAATAATTTATTTCTGTACTTACCTTTTCCTTAACAGAGTATATACTATTAGAGTTGCAGGCTTATTTATAATTTAGAAACACTTAGCACAAAGAAATTGAAATCAGCAACAATTAAGATTTAACACTGAATAATGAATGAGCATGCTTATTGCAAGGCAGTTGTTTATCCTAGTACAATTTCAACCTTGCTGTACCAAATTGAGTGAAAGGATAGTTTTTTGTTCATATTTATTCCAACATTGTTCTCTCATAAATCAGTAATGGGTCAGATGCACTGTTAAAGGTCTCCCTCTGGTATCTGAACAGTCTGAGCTGCAGACTGTCTCAGAAGAATTTTCCATTCAGAAATGTCAATGGAAAAAAAGGCTTGCTCATCCCTAAATGATCTTTAAGTAACCTAGTTTGTTTATCACCTGTGGATTATTAAACAGGTCCAGAAAATATATTTTCTGGTAATTTTTAAGAGAAGCAATGATGTTGGTTGTATTCAGCAGTGCTTTCTGTATCAGACTTAGCATTCTAATTTACCAAACATTATTCAAGTGTGTACAGGGCATATAAAATGGTGGTACTATCCCATTGGAAATCATTATCAGACAAAAAGGTGACATTTGTCATATAAATGGCTGTGTGGTTAATAATTCAGTTCCATTGTTTTCATCACTAATCCAGTGTTTGGATAAAAACCGGATTTGGGATTTTTTTAATGCAATATCCATCTTATTTACTTCTGTGGCTTCTGTTGCCACTGTACCTCAGCACACATTCATATGTTTAGCTTTATAACAGTGGCAAAATATTTGTTTTCCCTGTTTTACACTTGGGAGAAAAAGAGACACAGAGAGATGAATTAAGATTCTCAGAAGATTTTAAATTCAGATTTTGATTTGCTCGGCACTCACAGTCACTATTAAAATTTGGAAAGGTCAACTGTGCCCTGAACCTCCTGGTTCCCACAAGGGAACTGAGTCTGAAAAAATTCCTTAAAAAGTTCTTCCAAGCTTGTTCCTGAGTGATTTACCTAAGGTCTTCAGCACAGCAAAGAATCAAACTTTGATCTTTCCCAGTGCTCCTCTGATACCTTAACAATAAACCTCCCTTGCTTCCTGTAGGGATGTGAAAGGAGGGGGTGGTGGGAACCCTGTTTAGGTTGGAGAACACAGGTGACTCATCCCCACAATCCTGCTCTACCTGGGGACACACAGCTTGGTAAGAGATATCCAGGGCTGGGGGCCACTCACCTACACCAATTGCCTTACCCTCCCCAGAGCCTGTGGAGTTCTGAGCTTGTCACAGGGGCTTTGGGACTGCAGGGTGACACCATGGATGCAGAGTCCTGCTTCCCAGGAAAAACATCCTATTTTATGTGTTCAAATCTTCTCTTTATAAATGGGAGACAAAAACACAGCTTAGGGTATAAAATGTGCTTCTCTCCTTCATCAGACTTGGCAGCACTGCTGCCCGTGTGGCGGCATGGCAGTGTCCTGCTGAGCACCAGGGATGCTGAGCAGAGGTTCAGAGTGAAGGTGTTAATGCAAAGGCTGATTTGTCAGGGGAGGTTTCCCCTTTGGGTTGTGAGGGATGGGTGCCTCCAGGGTTTTTCATGGATGGGACTCCAGAAGGAAGCTGTGAGGCAGATTTGGAAGGTCAGTGAGCAGCATCACTATGGTGACACTGAACAGACATCTTGGTGGGATGGAGACTATTTTAGAGCAGATCACAGAGATGGGCTTGCAGCTCAGTTCCTCTCCTGTTCTCTCTGGTGTGCACCACCCACATGCTTTCTCTGCAGCTTGTGTAACTCAGGACTATATATACAAACATTTCATTCTTATTCTAGGCTGATACAGCCCATATTCCTCATCTTAAACATGGTGAAGATACCACTGATCATATCCTTCCTGAAGTGATTTCACTATACTGACCACTCCTATTGGCTTTTGCAGAACTGTCTTCTACTAAAAAAATGTTTCTGGGATATTTCAAAAATAAGTGCTTGCTGATCAAGTGGAAATTTTTTTTTTTGTTTATATTTAAAGTTTTAATGTCAGCTACAAGGCAGGCTTGTGTTATTCTAGGTGTTCTGTTAGTACTAAAAATATGTGCATTCCTGCCCTATAGTCTTTGGATCTCTGGTGGAAATAGAAGTAGAGTCTGCGTGTAGAAGCAATGTAAATATCAACACGAAAAACAAACAGGCTGAAGGAGAAAAGTTTCCACATCTGCATCAGAGGGTTTCTGCCAGCATTGCTCCATCCCAACTTCAGCCAGCAGCACTCAGCTTGTGAAACATCTTCATTTGGCACTCCAGA
This sequence comes from Urocynchramus pylzowi, assembly GCA_013397555.1. Taxonomy (NCBI): domain Eukaryota; kingdom Metazoa; phylum Chordata; class Aves; order Passeriformes; family Fringillidae; genus Urocynchramus; species Urocynchramus pylzowi. The sequence continues at coordinate 261,883 of VZRH01002389.1, forward strand.
GCCCCTTCTCTTTCCACCACAAGAAATCCCCAGGGGGAAGCCACATCTGCCCTTGGGGGACACTCAGCACGTCCCTTACTGAGAGCAACTCACTTGTGTACAATAGCATCTGTGCTGCTCTCACTGAAAATCCACTTGCCTCTAGGTCTGAATCATCAGCTTTGGTGGATGATTTCTCTGTGTGTGAAAAGTTGATTGCACAAATGTACTATTTCTTGGTGTAAATTTGCTTATTTACTAAGGATGGGCACATTTTTGTTTCTCTGAAAGCAACTAAAATGAGAAAGAGATTTGAGATTTGAGGTTTGGGGTCTCTGGTTTCTGTGTTCGGTATTCCACTATGTAATCTCCAAAACTAAATCTGTCTTCCAGGGCTATATTCACATGTCAGCTCTGGTCCTCTTCAGGCCTTCCATCTGTAGCCCACAGAGCAGGTCCACCTGTGCTGTTGGTTCAGAGATGAATTCTTATCAGACCAAGCATTTTCAGCCTATTTGTCTAGTGTCAAATTTGTCCAGGTGTCAAACGTCGAAGAGAATTGCAGCTGAATCTTTCATTTAGCCAGATGACTTATAAATCAAATGTTATTTTTTGTACATCAGTGGCAATTTTGTCTATGCCTTCCATCATACCAGCACCAATGCTTGGTACTGGCAATCCAGCATCCAGCAGCCATGCATTTTCCAATCTTCCAGTTATAAGGATGGAATGGGAAGCCTTACAGAGCTGATGCAATTCAGATTGCCCAGCTATTTTTCAACACCATTAACTAATGAACAGGGCAATCTACATGACAGGGCTAAAACTCTGGAGAGGTTTCCTCTCCTCCCTACCATGTGCTATATCCTAAACTTCCCCACATTTGTTCCCCCTCACAGTGTTTTGCAGGGCTCATCTGTTTATGCACCTTCCTGACAAAGAGATGCAACAAGAGCTGGCGTGGGTGCTGGAGGAGATTATGTTTAGCTTTATTGTGGGTGGCTCCCCCTTGGCAGCTGAGGATTTATACTGCATTATTCAGAACTATAACGTGTTACTGTGGTGCCTGGAGCTGTATGCCAGCTCGGTATCACCTGCTGTCCTTTGTAAACTTTCTTTGGAGGAGAAACTTGCCCAGTGTAAGGTCACAGAGGAGGTTCCTACCACACCTGTGCTCTTGTGGCATTTTACAAATATTGAAACTAATAGTTTCATCAATAGATCTTTCTCCAAGGTCACCCATCAGAGAAATATTTTTCCCTGAGCCTTTGATGTGCCCTACAAATTTTATCTTAGGGAAGCAAATTTCTAAAACAATGCAAATTTCAGCTCAAAATTTCAGTGTGTCTTTCAAGAGTGACACAAGAAGCTGAATGCCAAGATTTATTTCTCTCAGAGATCATGGATAACTTGCACAGTAGCATAGATCATCCAACACATTTATCACATTTATCTGTGCCCTGGCAGAACTTGACCTTAATACCTGATGAGAACTGCACTGAAATATAATGTCTTATTTAATCAGAAAAAAGTGATAGACAAGCTTGAGTCTCCTTGCCAATTATAATTAGAGATGTTGTCACCTCTGGAAGAGAAATATTTGTAAAGTGACCCAAAGCCTACAGTGACAGACCTGTGCCAAGCACACAAATTGTTCACACCCTGATTCTGGCTGGCCGAAATCTGGTAGCTTAAATCAGGACATAAAAGAAAACAAAGAATCAAACAAACCATGGAAAAGTTGCAAACACATGGTGAGGTGGAGAAAACAAGTAAATTTCTTCAATGGAAATGGAGAATTTCCTTCATGAAATGTTAATCAGGTCCTGACAGATAAATTTGCTGAAAATTAATCAAAGTGCTTTAAATTTCAATTGTTGGCTGTTACATCTCAATTTTTTTTTTCTTCTTCCCTAGTGAAAAAAGGACAAAAATGGCTTTCCAATTAGGTACTTTTGTGAATTTCATTTCATCTTGAAAACCTGTACACAAAAAACATTAATTATTGTAATTACCACCAGCAGCAGTATGAGGCTACAAACCATACAAGCTCATGCCATGTCTAGTATATTGAAAAAGAGTTTGAAAGGCTCTAAAAATTTAGGGGAAATTTCAGTATAAAGACATATAAAGCAAGAGATAATACATCAGTGTAGAAGTAAATCATCAGTCTTAAAACAAAAATTTATATTCTGTTACTTTAGAACAAGAAGAAAAATTCAGAACACTGAGTTACTATTTGTGCTGTGTTAGCATCAACATCTGATGCTTTCTATTTTCTACAATGTCAACATACAGCAGATGCCCAGCCCTCTCCTTAGAGATCTATGATATCCTGTTTCAGAAAAAAAGTATTTAAAATATTAATCACGTGGGAAAACAGATGTCCTTGATGTGTTACTCTTTAAGTTTCCAGATATTAAATAACTCTATAGATTAGAACTAGATGTATTAATTCAGCCTGGTGAGGAACAAGGAGCTCCTAAAGATAGACAGACATTAACATGGTGTGGATATATGAGTCTTTGTTATTTGTCAAAATAACACATTTGGCACTGTCTGAGTTCTTCCAAAGAGAGTTTGGTCTCAGGAGAGGGAGTTACAATGAGCAGACCACCAGAGGCAGAGCTCTGGGTCAGGCCATGCAGGCTCCTAAATCATTAGAGTTCCTCCCTGCTCTGACAACGAGTACATTGGAGTGCACTGAGGAGTCCAGCCGTGAGCCCGAGGCTCTGTGCCATCTGGACAATTTGTGGTGTAATGATCTTGATGTAATGCAGGGTTAGACCTTTGAAAGTCCCACCATCTTCCCTTCTGTCTTCCTTGGAATCAGCTGAATCCTACTGCTTTTTGTCCATCTGCTTATTTCTTCCAGGCTTTGGTGACAGCTGAAAGCCCACCAGCAGTGACTGCAATGAACAGGCAAGTGCTGTGTGCTTATTGATTGTGTGTTAGTTGACTTTAGTCTCAGCCTTCACCTGTGATCCCAGAAAGGCATGGAAAAGGAAAAAAATGGGAGTATAAAGCCTTTGGGGACAAAGGGGCAGCTGGCTTCTGTGACCTGTGGATGTCACTGCAATTATTCCTCCTGGGTGGTGTGGGAGCACCAGCACCAGGCTAAGGTCAGCAATGTCAAGTGTTGGGTGAGAGAGGTGATGGCATAAGTGTGGAGCAGTCTTGCCCAGAGTAAACCACCATGTTTTCAGTGTCATGTCCTGGGGATGAAATATTTAGCTAAGAGAAGCTTCAACACTTGTGCTTAATGCAAGTGAGGCTTAACTAAGTGAAGTTAACACCATCCAAAGTATAGCCCCCCAAGGAGTATCTGTGCATTTACTCTTTAGACACCTATTTAACCTTTCCCTCTTAATTGATTCCTAAGCATCTATTTTTTTTTTCTGCCCACACAGAGATCATTGCTGCTTTGTGCTCCTAATCACTTCTCAGCTCTCTGCAACTCCTGCAGGGTTTTCCTTGAGGCTGGATCTCCCCTGAACCTGTGTTCCAGCTGAGGTCCTCTGCCTGGGCATTCTTGGCTCGCTCCAGAGAGAGCTGCCAGATTTCTCACTTGCCATTGTGCCAAGATGCTTTCCCCACATTTTGGCAATACAGAAAATATGTCTGGGCCTCTGCATATGTGGAGGGCAGAGAGTCCTTTGGTACACTTGTTTCTGTTGAGGCTTTGGCTGGCAGCACAGGCAGCCTCAGAGCCACACCAGACTCACAGAGCAGCAGAGTGTGCACTCTTTTTCCTCTCTGGCTGCATGTGTGGTGACTTCTGCTGCCACCCAGCCTGCTCTGATGGGACCCAATCCTGGCTTGGACTCTGAGTAGCAGCACTTAAACCTGGCTTGGAGGTCTCCACATCACTGGTCAGGATGGGAGAAACTGGAATAGCAGAGGTGATGGCAAGCAGTGGGCAAAGTCCCCTCTGTGGCTTCTTCTTCCTGCCCCAATTTAGTGATGAGTCAAATAAAAACCTTCCTAGGTTGGTGCTCCCATCCCTGCCTGGTCTGAGCTGAATCTCCCAGTTTGCCACAGCAGTGCCAAACATTCAGCTGGAAATTTTCCAGGTTAATATGGTTCCTCTCATTTGATTGAGGCAATATTTCTCCCTCTGACATATTCACTGCAAGCACTTAGAGCAGGAGCTGCTGCCTTGCCTGTGCCTGTGCAGGGCTGAACTCTTGTCTCATCACCACTGACAACCACTCAGTGGGGAGATTCCATCTGCTTAACTTGCTCACTATCATATGGCAACATTTTAGGCACTTCTGACCTTCTCCAGGAGAATCTCCTGTCTATTCTGGTTAAGAAAGACACCAGGTGTCTCTGGGACCCCCAAAGGCAGGAAAACATTTCTAATCAAAAGATATGCTCCTTCTTTGGGTTTGCCCAGCATCTACAACATGAGGTCAAGGTAGGTGCCTGATTACCCCAACAGAGTTTCACCTACTGACCACTTGTTTTGTCGTGTTCCTGGTAACAAAAAGCAATAGAAAGGGATTAAAACATGGAAAGAATGTTCAGGTTTTAAGGAAAGACCTATTTAGCAGTGGATTGTAGCTTTTTGATGTTTAGTTGTTTTCTTTCCTTTTTTTTCAAACATAAAAGGATTAAAAATTTAACAACAGTAGCCTCTGTTGAAATGATCCCTCCCTCCTCCACTCCCCTACACCTCCCCCCCAGAGCCCAGACTGGTAACTCTTCCATCACATGAATGTTACCTCCAGGCAACAGCATTCAGCCGAGTGTGAAATCACAATTAAAGGAGCAAGTGTTTTGTAAGTGAGCAGAGACGGCCACAAATTACATCCTGTTATTAGCTGACTTTAGATCAACATTGTTGAACAGCTTCATGATTACTGGGCTGTGGCGTGTATTAAAAAAACATTAATAAAACATAATTGATTGTGAATTGGGCTTACTGCATTTAGAGTTCTAATCACAAAAGTCTCAGAAGTTTGCTGGAAACAAAAGCTGCCCTCAGCTATTTGTGGGAACTGGATTGTACTAAAATTTTTACAGAATTTGCTTTGCAGCTGTTGTAAATCAGTAAACTACTGAAGCCTGTGGGGTTTGCTAGCTGGTAGATCCTCTTTGCCTTTTTCATTTCCAGTCAGCAAAGAGAGGCACAAGACTGCCTCACCTCCACCAGAAAGTACCACTGGAAGAGGAAAAAGTACACTCAATCTCAGACCTGCCATGCATGAGGCATGTTCTTATGTCACCAACAGGGAGCTGGAGCTGCTGGCTGCTGTTTACTGAGAAACAAATACAGAGCTGTTCTTCAAAATACTCACATCTATGTCCCTCTTTTGGGCCCCAGATTATTTTCAAAGCTTAAATCAGGTATTCTTACAGGAACCTGGAATGTTAATTCTGATTCATGACCCTGTCCAGGCTCATGGAGGGACAAGATATGTCACAAAAGTTTATGGCTACATTATCAAACTTGGATGCCCTGCTATGAATCTATGGACTTTAAAAAGGCTGCTCACAATCAGTCAAATGTGGGACTTCAAAAGAATTTGAGGTCCAGCCAATGACACAAATGGACTACTCTTCTTCATCAGATAGTACTTCAGGTACCTAAATCTCACTCTCAAGCTGAGAGTTCCCAAAACACTTCAGACCCTGCCTGCACTTGCTGATCAAGGTGATGCTTAACTCCAACTCTAAACCAAATTTAGTTGGAGGAAGATGGACCTCTGCCAAAGTCCTCAGGGAAACAGGCTCAGGGATATGAGCAGGATCTTGTCCTAGCTGTAACTATTTAAATTTCCTCACCCAACAGAGAGGTGGCATAAAGTGACAAATAAACCTCACAAGTTCTGAATCTCTCCTGCTGTGACCACTAAAAATGCTAGTGCTAGGAGTGTTGAAAAATCTTAGAAGTGTGTTGAAAAATCTTAGAAGTGGATCTAAAATTAGGTAATATAATGCCTGCATTATTTATTGACTTTTTCAGCCTGTGCCCTGGAAAATAAACTTGCATAAACAGTGGGAATAGATTGCTTAAAAGCATTTCCTGTTAAAGAGCTAGCAGCAAGAGTTATTTTTAATGAAAATAAACCAGAGAAAGCAAATTTTTCCTGTTTCTGCAAAGATTTATCTCATGAAGGCAGCAATGAACATGCCTTGTCCTGAGCAAGGGAGTGACTTCTGCTGCTAAGAAATTAAATGTCAGTCAGTTATCACTCAGGCTCATTCAGTTTCGAACTCAGCCCTTTGCAGGTGCATCCTGGAACAAAAAAATCCAACCTGCACCAAGCTTCTCCTCTTTTCATATCACCTGTCCCTCCCCCAGATTTGATGCAAACTGCTTGCTTGACTCCTTAAATGCAGCTCCACAGCAGTGTATGTACATGCAGACATATATTTTTATGAGAGGAGCCAGAACCTCACACCCCCAACACATACACTGCATTCCCTCACTCTAAATGGCCATTGCTATGGCAACAACAGCTTAACTCAAAATTTAGAGAGGCATTTAGCACAAATTATGAAAGAAGAGATGAGACACTGGGTAAAGCCATGCATGGCTTGATGGCTTACTGGGTCTCCATTCACTGATTGCTTTGGGACACTCTGGGGACCTTGCCACTTGTAGTCTGTCACCTTCTGCCCAGCACTGTGCAGGAAACAGCTTTCTCTAGCACTGGCTTTGTCTTTTTTCTTTTCTGTGCTGACAGTAAAGGGACTTTCAGCCATCTGATTGGCCACAGAACTGAATTTGCAGTCCATCCAGCTTGGTCCTCAATCCCTCTGCTGGAATAATTCATGGCCTGGTAGTGTGGTGGGGGAATTCCTTGCTAAGGAAGGGAAGGAAGGACACAGGCCCTATTTAGAGTATCTGGAGCAGTGCTAGTGCTCTGCATCAGTGTACCTGGTGGCAGATGAAGGCCCAGTTGAGTTGCTGGATGAAGCACAGTGCATGTCTGTGACAATTCTCCTTGCAAGGATTTGCTCTGTGGTGCCAAATCTCTGACACAATGACAAAGTAGAGGAAAGACAAACATGAATAACCTCAACAATTCCTAGTGAATTCATGTTTTTCTAAAGCCTGTGCAAACTTTGTCCTATGTTCTTATATAAGGTCGCACCTTATACAAGCCAAGATGAAAGGGATGAAAGGTCTACAAGGAGAGGGACTTTTTAGAAGGGCATGAGAGGGAGTGGAATTGCATTAGATATTGAGAAGAAATTATTGCCTGTGAGAGTGAAGAAGCACTTGGACAGGTTGCCCACAGAAGCTGTGGACTCTCCATTGCTAGAAGTGTTCAATTGGCTGGGGCTTGCTAGGAGAGTTGAAATTAGGTGGTCTCTAAGGTCCCTTCCAACCCAAATCATTCTATGGTTATTCTATGGTGATGATCCTTTGCTTGGGATTGTTGTCCTTGTCTTTTGAGATTTTCTAAGTCTTCTGAGGTTTATATTTTTGTAATGGAGTTTTTCACACACTTTCATGTAAATAATGGTTGTTTGCATTCTTCTGTGTAGGAGGAGAAGTTTGATGGACTGCTAGTCTGACCAGTGTGGTTGGAAAGGTGGCAATGCCATCCTCCAGTCCACTGTTACTTTTGGAATTCTATAAATGTTGAGGTCTGAAAAATAAAGTGCTCTTTTCTTGTTCTTGTTTAGATGTTAGAACATCGTGTGTGAGTTGTGTTATTCTTGTGACGCAGCCGACGAATTGGATGAAGCACGAAATTCGTAAAAAATATTCAGAGAAATATTCATATCTAATTTTTTTTTTTAATCTAAAGTGAGGTTCCTTCTTTGGAATCTAAAGCTAAGCAGGATGAACCCAGGTGTTGACTGTGCTCCTTTCATTCCTCACTAGAGGCAGACAAAGAGTTTTGGTCAAGGAAGAGTTAAAACTGCTTTGCATGGATGTTTGTATAGAGGTTTATAATTTCTTGGAAGGTACAGTCCACAGTAAGGATGTACTCCTGCCTCACTCCAGGAGGAGTTAGATCTGATTTATTTTGGGAGGGTCAGGACTGAATATTCTTTCTGTGTGGCCTGTGTGCCTTGTAATAACAAGCTCTCTTGTTATTACAATTCTCATTGCAATCTAAGATTAATACTTGTATCCCAAATTTCACCAAGGACAGCATGAATGAATAATAATCCCATTAAGGAATTCAAGAACTGGCCAAGAGTCACTAGTTGTATTTGTTAACTAAACTGAACCAGAGGTGAGGATTTCATTGCTTTGCTTGCACTTTCTGGCTTTGATTAGTGAGAAACTTCATGACTGCCAACATTTCTACTGACCACAGGAAGGCAGAGCCATCCTCATAGCAGCAGGCATGCAATAAAAGCCATTTATGTGATAATTGCCTTAAATTCTCCTCTCAGGCAGTGATTGAAAAATGAGAGCTGAGAAACCACAAGACCAGGTGCATGAGAAAAAAAAGTAGGTTAGGCATTGTACATGCCAGATTGTGAATCAGGCTGCACTCCCCTCAAGGGCATTCCTTCCAGTTCCACAGCTTGTTTCATGGAGAGGAAGAGGATGGAGAAGAACCATCTCTGGAGATTGCCTGTTTTTCCCGGGGCTGTGGTGTTACTCCTCATGCCAGTGTCGTGCCCCTGGGAGGCAAAGGGCCCTACATCACACGTGATGAACTGCAGAGGGATCTTCAAGCAAGGAGAAAAATCAGGAAGCAAACAGCAGCCCTGGATGTGGCACTGCTGCAGCAGTAGCTGAGCAGCAGCTCAGGGGGTGCTGAGAGTGGGGGCAAGCTCTGGGGGTCTCACTAAAAGTGACTGGGAAGAGGGGAATTACGGAAGGATAGCAAGCATGGAAATGTGAAGGAATTTGAGGGGAAATGTTGAAATTAATTTTCTAGGGCAGATATCTTTGACAAAATTCTAGACCTTTAAGCTACATGACAGCTTGCAGGAAGAAAGAACTGCAGTTCCCTAAGTTTTAAATTGAATGACCTTATGTGCTTTTTAGGACTATCACACTCATTTTGGCACTAAGCAGTGAAATACCCTCCCTTCCTGGCTCAGGCCCAGGTACCTTTTTCTCAGGAAAGCAAAATCTGCCTGGCCAACATCTTCTGCCTTTTCCTATTCCACCCAGGAATGAAAAATACACATGGAAAACAGGGGAGGCCTGTGAAAGCAGGTGACAATATTTAAAATGAGAACTCCTATGGCATCTCTCCAATATAAAATGAAGACAACACTGGAGTAACAGCCTACTCTTATCACAGGCTGCATGATTTTGGTACATCCTAGTAGGTAGTAGAAGTGACATCTACATTTGCAATAAGAAGGTGTTGAAGATAGCCAACACTCCTGACCAGAGGAATTCTCACTGGTTTGATAAGCCACTGACTGCTTTGACTGTGCCATACCTGTAACTTCCCTGTCTAAAACAAGTCTGCAAGGCGTGAAATCGGGGTTTACTGAATTCAGAGCCAAGCTTTCACTGATGTCAGTCAAACACAGGCTATCCCCAGGTGACACTTGTGTTCCAGTTTGAGTGTACTCTTTCTGACATAGAATAAGACCAGGGCATTTTATTTTTTCCAAGATAGATACATCATCTGGCAGTTTCCATCTGATGTAAGATAGGTTACAATAGTGATACAGCCTATCTATGGGAAGCCTCTTTGTCTGTGGTTTCCTGCATGGGGTTTTTTGGTGCTTGCTATATGGCTGAGCCCACTCCTCAGCCTTTCTTTATCAAGGGATTTTAATCACGTTTTTAATTCCTTTATTCAGCCACCTTCCTTTCCCCAAAAAGGAAACCTGTAACAAATTAGTGTCTTCAAAGTCTGTATTTTGTATGATTTTCTTGACACTGGCTAGCATTCAAACTTTATTGGAATTGACAGTTAATGTAATTGTATAAGTCCTATTTCCTTAGGAAAACAGCCTTCAAAAGACCTGGGCATGCTACAAGAACTCCTCTATCCTTGCAGAGTCCCAGGCTTTAACTTTTTAACCTCCCCCATTGTTATGTAATGTAAATTCTGAGCTTTATTCTGGGAATTTGTTAATTATAGAATGTGATTCATCAAATATATTTCAGACATTGGAATAGGATGAAATAATTGCACACTACTGTACCTATTTCTCTCCATGGACAGTGAACAGGGTCTGTAGAACTGCACAAAAAAATTTCCTGGGTGGAGTGGACTCTTCAGACTCTCATTTGGTCAGTGAGGTCAACATGGCCAAAAGTTGTAGGCATGCAATTCATTTCACAGTATCACAGAATCAGTCAGGCTAGAAGGGACCAGTGGGTCATCTGTCCAAATTCCCTGCTCAGGGTCATCCCAGAGCACAGGATTGTGTCCAGATGGTTCTTGACTATCTCCAGTGAGGGACACTCCACAGCCTCTCTGGGAAACCTGTTCTAGTGCTTGCTGACTGCCCAGGACAGAAATTCTTCCTCATGTTCAGGTGGAACTTCCTGGGCATCAGTTTCTGGCCATTGCCTCTCGTCCTACTGCAAGGCTTAACAGGCTCAACTCCCTCAGCCTGTCCTTGTAAGAGAGATGCTTCAGCCCCCTAAACATTTTTGTAGCCTCTGTTGGACCCTCTCACTTGTACTTGAGAAGGCCAAAATTGGACACAGTATCCAGTTTTGGATATCCACACAGTGGCCTCACTAGGGGTGAGTAGAGGGGCAGGATCACCTCCCTTGACCTGCTGGCAGTGCTTTTCCTAGTGCATCCCAGGATATCATTGGCCTTCTTGACTCCTGGGGCACATTGTAGCTCATGGACAGCTTGCTGTGCCCCAGAAGCCCCAGGTCCTTTCTATTTTAGGCTGATTCACACCCTGCCCTCTATTGACTGTATTGATGAAATCCACATATAGTCACTCAGGTCACATGAGACATCAACAACTAAGATATCTCCAGAAGAAGGACTCCCCTTCATTCTCAGATTTTCAGTATAGCAGAGGTTTGGTCCCTCTGTCACATTATTTGGATGTTATCAGATGTTGGTAGTATCAGACCTTGTGCATTAGCACTAAAAGCTCTCCTCTGTGAGTAGGAGCAATACCATATGAAATAGGGAGAACTCACATTTTGCAAATCCATTTTTTCTGTGGGCAGTGTTTCAGTTTCATTCTGGGATCATTGATTTGCTGGCTTTGAGCTGTTTTCTTCATCAAGCCCAGAGGATAAGCTTTTTTTGCAGTGCATCTTTCTCTCTTCTATGGCTAATGCTAGTTTATTCTCCTTCAAATCTTATGTAAAGCTTTTACAGGAGAATACATCAGTGATATGCTCTTCAGCTGTTTTTTGGAAAAAAAATATGAATAAACCAGAATAAACTGGAAGATTGTCAGTGTATTTTGCAGATTATCTGTGTTCCAACTCTACTCACAGGAAAATGCAAAGTCGATTAAAACCCACCAAGTGTAATAAATATGTTTTTTGATTCTGTCAGCATGGCTGAAGATAAAAGCTAATGGCAAATCCATAATACAGTCATACAGATCAAATGATCTATCAATCCATACGCTTGCATTCATGACAGATAAATGCTCTTATTATCTTCACAGCATGCCCCAGTTAGTCCAGCATGAACTTGGTGAGTTAACTTGGCACTCTGCTGTCAGGGTGTTGGCATGCAGGAAGTTTGTTTGTTACAATAGCATTTTAAATGCTGAAAGTTCCATTTCTTCAGTCTGTGAACTGTTCCTTTCATTGATTCCTGCTCAGCTCAGCCCCTCAGCAGCTCCCTGGTGTATCCCACTCCTTTTTTTCCAGTTGAGACCTCTTAGTGTTCCTCTTCCAAACCTTCCCCCTCTTCATGCCAGCAGCTTCTTTCTCCCAAGTTATTGGTGCACTGAGCCTCAAGCAGAAAATACCCTACATTTCCACTCACCTAGGGCTTGAGACAACCACATGATGGGAAATATCTGAGGTGCCACAGTCAGGGAAAACTTGTACATTTTTCAAGATAAATTCAAGAATTTGTGTCAGTTATCAACATGAGACTTTTGTCTGGTCCACTGGTTCAGTGAGTCAAGGGTTTTATAGACTTGAACTACAAGTTCTCTTGTATGAACAGACTGTTTTGAGCTAGGACTGTAATCACAAGGAATAAAACACTGTCTAATGCAATGGCCAAACCAAGTACCAGTGAAAGAGGCTCCATTTGTGTCAATCATAGTTATCTTGTTGATGGATCTGTCCCATTGTTAATGTTAAAACCCTTTTTGCTCTCTTGTTCCAGCTATTCAGAATTATTCATTCATCCTGAATGGATATTTTGTGCTTAAACTGAATCTTAGAAGCTTATTTAGAACCACTTAAGATCTTAAATTAAATATGAGTGTAATGTGGGGAGGCATAGAAATGAAAGATCCATAATTTTTCAAGTGTAAAATTAAATTCCTCCCTCCTTTCCTCTCTGATTTTATGCATCTAGTACACAGTATATGGAATTTGAGTAGGTGTACTAAGAAATTCAGAGTGTTTTGATAGATATCTGCATGTGAGAGATAGACAACTATTGTAGGTCCACAGAAATATATCAATTGATTATTTCTTTTCTGATAGAAGTTGCAGATTTTCTCCATTTACATTTAAAGGCCAACAGAACTGATGTATGATTTTTCTCCTATTTTGTCTATTGCATCTCAGGACCCACAGGGAAGAAATTAAAAACTCATCATCTGGCCAGCATGGAGGCTCAGAGCTTTGATGGTTTCAGCTGTTAAGCCTGCTGTTCCACAGAACCCATTTTTGACTCCTAGCTCTGCTGCCCAAACCAATGTGCTGATGTTTGTGCGGAAACGACACGATTCCAGACAGGGTTAGCAATTTATAAAATTTCCATCAGGCTAAGCATAGCAGTGAGCATATATGTGCAAGCATGCATGTGGGCTTTGTTGCTGTTTTCAGCACTGAGGAAACAATTACAGGAGAGCATTAGCTGTGCTTCAGTGCAGACTGTGAGTCTAAAGTAATGGCATGATCTTCACTCAGGGAGGGAGAGTGTCCCAGATCAGCAAGGCAACAGGGAAGAAAACCTGCAGCACAACCAATTTTCTCCAGTTTACTTCTCTGTTTTGAACACCTAACCCTTACACTCAGAAATATTTTTTTTTTCATGGAATTATAAACAGCTCTCTCCTTTTCAGCAGCTGAACCAATAAATACATGATTTTGTATTTTTTCACAATTACAACTCACTGTATTACAGGGTACAATGCCATCCCTGTATTTTAGCCAAGAGAAGCTATGGAGAAAACAAAATATGGCCTGAATCAATGGCAGAAGAAGCAAAGATCAGTTCTTTCCCAGTGTCAGCATAAAACTCTCAGAGATCATGAGTGCCTAAGAACAATGAAGAGAACAAGAAGCTGCAGGCAATGGGGTATTACCTTCAGTACAGCCCAGTCCTTACACAAGAAGAAATGGTTCCTGTTATAAAATTGATATAGCTGCAAAAAGTAAACACCATTTAGCTTACCAAAACACTTTTTCAGGTCTTCATCATCCAAAGCTAATTTGTTTCCACTCAAAAACTTTCTTGAATTGAATACCCATTTCTCTTTAGTTATGCTGCCTCACTTAAACTAGACAGCTATGGCCACAGTGCTAGTCCTTGACAAAGCTATTTGTGCATAAAGATAATTAATTTCTATGGGGAAATGCATAGCTAGCAGCAGAACCAAGAGAAAAGAGCTCTATGATAATAGGTCAGAACGATTTAAAGTTCCCTGAATACTCATCGTGTTGTTGATGAGAAGGAGCAAACCCTGGAATTTTCTATGAAGATGTCCTTCAGCACTTTTTGACTGTATGACAATAATCTAACTTAATTCCTGACTTCCCCAAATCTCAGAAAACCTCATGTAAATCACATATTTCCTACACTCTACTCATTAAAGCACACGAAATTATTTTTTTCTGGTGGTTTTGGGTTCACCATATAATACACAAAATCCCCTTCCAGTGTTGGAAAGGCTTCAGTCTAGCAGGTAACCCAGAGCACTGAAATCTGGCTCCAGTCTCATCTCTGTCTTTGGCTCACCTCTTTGTACCTATAGAAAATAGAAGATAATATTACTTTGTGACCTTGCAGTTGTGTCCTAAGGATTAATGCTTGGAATGCGCTACACGCTCCCAGTCAGGTCAGTGAGTACACTCTGTTCTTCTTTGCATGGAGGTAAATCAGGTCTGCCTCTGATGGCAGCAGAAATTTGGCCCCATTGGATGAATCCCATGATCTCCAGGCTTTAGACAGATTCATTCAGCTGGCACCAGGCCTCAGACCTAACCTCGGTGTTGTGACACATCTTGCAAGGAAAGGTCTCCTTTGGGTTGTGAGAGTATGTTGATAGGTGAAGCAGGAACTAGGGGCACACTGGTAAAATTTGAGATATTCTCTGGAGAATTTATCACCTGCTCCCTTCTGAAAGGACTGGTGGAAGAACAATTCAATAGGGTATGTGGGGTCATCTCTGCTGCTAGCACATAGAGAGAAAATCATAAGCTAGCCATTTTTCCAGGGCTCCCTCTACTTTCTGGGCACATGAATGTTCCTTAGGAAAATCCCATGGGATTTTCAGAGAATGTGGGTTTGGCTGCTTCTCCAAAGTGCTTTCTGGAGTGCCTTTCTAATGGCTGTGGGGAAGAGCAGGGAAGCCAGCGGAAATATGAGGGTGTCAATAACACCTATTGAGTCTGAGCTCCCCTGGGCCACATCTGCTGCTTAGACAGATGCTGTAGGCAGAGTGCTGGACAGGCTGACTCTGCTTTCTGAAGCCAGGCTTCATCCTGCAGCCAGGAGCAGGGTGCTGCTGGGAGCTCCTCACTGCTCTGAAAATAGCCAGCCCCAAGCTCGTGTTGCAGCCCACAGTGTGTTGGGGATCTGGGCAACAAGGGAGCCTCTCCCCAAGCAACCCTTAGTCCATCATGCCTTGACAAGCACCAGCTAAAACCTCAGCATACCCCAGTCGGGCAAGCACCAGTTATTATTTGTATTAATTATTCATGTATTTCCATTTTATTTAATAACTGAGTTACAACTATTCATATTACTGTCTCCTTACTCCAGCACTTACACAGACTCAAAGGGCAGATGATAAATACATTTAATACTTCTTCAAATGCAAATGTTTTTGTTTGTTTTTCAATGTTTACTTGCTTGACTGGAGAATTTCACTTGAGCCTCATACCCCAGTTAGTTACAGCAGACTGCAAAGTGGGATTCATGCCTGGGTAAAGGTAATTTGCTTGCTTTACAGCACCCAGATAAATACTGGTCTGAAGCACCGTCATGAGGTCAATCAGGTCTAAGATTTTTAAATGCCAAAAGATTTACAATTCCATCCTGACAGTCCCTCTGCTCCTCCTCATGTTTTCCGCAGCAATAAGACTAATTTAAAGCTTTAAATATGGGAAGCAGAAAAGGAGTCATTAATTTTACTTGCACAACAGCATTCACAACTTGTAAGGCTTTGACAGCTTCCTTAAACCCAGAAGAATTCAGATAGCTAGGGCAATGAATGCATACCAAAACTTGTATTGGAAGGACACAGTTTTCAGGGCTGAACACACACTTTTGTCCTGCAGGAAGCTGACAGTGATGAGAGTATGTAGGATGCTTTACTACTACATTCACATGATGCTACTTAATTTCCCATCTCATCTTGTTCAGCATATTCCCTTTGTGTTTCTAAAATCAATAGAACTGCAATGAGCCAACAGATTTTTTCAATATTTTGTAGGATGCTCTGCCCTTACCACCATACTTAATACCTTTTGTTTTTGGTAAGACAAATAAACTCCTTAAATGTTATATTTGCTACTTAGAAGGAAGTTGACTGTGTGTTTTGGGGGATAAGAAATTCAATTGCAGAAAGCTAAACATATATGCGTGGAGCTGAATGCTTTTGGAAACAAATTCTGTGGGCTTTCATATTTGCATCACTGTCATGATTTTGGATGGAAAATGGAAAACTTGTGATGAATGCATAATAGGCCATTGCATTTCCATCTGAGACAGAAGGAACGTGCTCACTTCTTCAGAAGGGAAGACAGATGAAGGCAGGCAAGCTGCAGAATAAAACAAGAATTAAGTGATAGCCTCTTAATGATCATTGTTCTGCTATCTGTCCATTATCTGTCTGGGTGTAAGTAGCAAACACCACATGAATTTAAATAAAACCCATTACTCACACTCACTTACAGACGTGATGATAGGAGTTGCTTGACAGGTCTTACACAGGAAACTCGGATGTAATTGAGCCCGGTGCTCTGTTGATTCTCCTCCAGCAAAATTCTCTACCTGTGCAGGAATATTTTAAGACCTCACTAACTTTGACAGAGTGTTAAATTTATTTTTTTTTTTTTTTTNTATTGGGTCTCTACAATAACAGATGGTGAAATCTCCCGAGTAAGCCAAATGCCAGTGATTTTCCTTACAGGATGTCATGCAAAAACACTAACAGCTCGGTTCCTATTAGTGCTAGAAACTGATGGGCCAGCTCCAGCACCTTTTAAAGTTCCTGGGTGTCTTTGGATCAGCTCCATGACACAGCTGAATGAGGCAGGCAATCTGCTTTAAACACTCCTTTATTATTCCCAGTGTTTCTGCTGAATATCTTATCAAACAGGCTAAAAATCTCTCTCAAAGAGCACTTTCTTTTTAGAATACACAGGTTATTTTAGAGACGAGTAAAGTCAGGACAGTTTGCAGGTAAATTTAAAATACCCATTTGTTTTTCCTTCTTGAATCAGAGACTTCTCACTTCTGAGATAGATACTGCTGGTGGTTTGTGTTTGCTGGCAGCAAACAGTGATATGATTGCATTTGGCATAGGTGACAACCAGCATGGCCAGGCTTGTCTTTCCTTGGTCTTTTACCTGTGTCTCTTGCTGTGCCACACTGAAGGAATATTGCTTAATGGCTATAATGGGATATTTACATCTATTTCATGCTCCTAGAGCTGTCCTAATTGACTCTTTTCTCTCATCATGATTAACTTGTCATCTGCTGATCACGAAATCTCAATAGAATTCATAGTTCTCTGTCAGGTGTGACTGTTGGGACATTTCTCCATCCCTGTAAGTCCCATACTTCCCACTGGTGAAATGAAACATTTGGAGTCCTTTCACCACATTCATAGGCTTTGAGAGTAAGTTTGGATTTATTTATAAAATCCAAAAACTTAGATTGTCTTCTATTTATATCTAACTGCATTTCATGTTGAATGTCTTCTTTTCAAGTAGACATACCTATTTATGATCACTTTTAAAATTAGATTTCCTTTTGAATGAACTGTTGGTGGTCCCCTAAGAAAGAGGGGCTTGCTTTGTTGGATCTGTGATCTGAACAGGTCCTGAACTGGGGGCCAGGTCTGAGTCTTTTCATTGTACTTGAAGAGAAAAGGGGAGAAGTGCTTCTCCACTCCTTCCTGGTTCCTCTGAGGAGATAACTGAATGTCTGACAAATAATGTATATTAAGCAATGTGTAAATGTAAGGGTCCTAAAGAGGTGACATGCTCCCTGCAATAGGCTTCACACGCATGCCAAGAGGGAGTCCTTCCCTCTTTATCTCTGGGACTGTCTGCTGGACAGACAACAGCCAACAGCCAGTAATGGACACTGAGTGACACAGTAACAATAGGGACAAGATGTCTGCCAACTTCATACAACTCCAGTTATGTACAGATGTTTGTGGGTTTGGGCTTTCATTGCTCTAGGCCCCCTTGTTTTTCAGAGTGTTAAGTCCTGAACTTATACACTTTGGCATTTTCCATGAGAGAGGAGAGAGGTAGCAGAGACAGAGGAAAGAAGGCATTTCTTATGAAATGTCTTCAAGGAGAGTTAATTTTTTTTGACTGATGTCTGTGGAGTTTTCATATTTATTTGGAAGGAAGTCATGCTCAGCAATTGTCATTACCTCCCAGAGAAGTGCTGCATTTGTTTGAAGGTATATTTGACACATATTGTGTCAAAGCTCACGGTCTCTCAGACATGACATGTGACAGTTGGAATTATTTGACATGCTCCAGTTAAAGGAATTGAGAGCCAAATTCCCAGGGGCTGTGGACAGTTTCTGTACATAAAGCTCTCTTTGAGTATAAAGGAGATTTTTCTAAAGCGTTCTAAATCAGTTTTTCCTGCTCTCATAGAGTTAATTCTGGATTCTTTTGATCACTAAGGTAGTTCTTCAATATATCTGAGCCAGTTTGGCTGAAATGATCTAAGCAAATAGGATGGGTCATGGACCACTCTGATCTGGATACCATCTGACACAGCTGTGCTGTGCCACTACAGAGAAAATCTCTGGGGCTCCAGAACTGGAAGGTCCCATCCCACAGATCTGATGTAAATACTGCTGGGGCTAAGATGGTCTCCAGCCTCCCCCCAGGAGCTGTGTTGGGAGAGTTATGTTGGTCAAAACTCTGTGGCTGGAGACTGTTTTAGCCATTAAATGATACGATCATATTCTGGTTCTGTCGCTGTTTAAGAGCTGTAGCTGCAATCTTTGAGCTCCTCTGCCACCAGTACAGATGATGTGCACAGTCCTTGACATGAGGAGCTGCACCCTCATGTGTATAGCTATGGCTGGTCTCATAAATTAAACCTCTGTGGGACCATCCTGAGGCAATGAGATCATTAGGCCCACAGTAGTGGGCACTCATCCAGCTTGCCTCTGCCATCCTCTGGAAAAGGGGGCCCACACTTACATTTACACTCTAAATGTACCTGGTGAATGGTCCCCACTATATGCTAAGTCCCCACACATGTCAATGAATTATTCAGAACAATATCACATCCCAAAAGAACTCCAGGGATCATTCAAGCAATTTCTCAGTATGGGCAATCAGGATTGTATTGTCAATGTCTTTTCACTGGCACTGTTTAGCTCATTAGTAATACAGAAAGTCCTCACCACTTCTGCTAGAGAAATCTTCCCTGATGCATCCTAGCACTCAATTTGCTTTGCTAAAAGCTGCATCAAGATTGTCCCTGGGCATCAGCCCCCAGTTGAGAAAACTCATGTGCCTCTTCCTATGAGGTCTCAAGTGTAGATTTCCAGGTGCTATCTGAAATTCCACATACTTTCTTAAAGTTGAAATCTTCCCAGTCAGTGAATACAACTTCCAGAGTACAGACAGAAAGGGTATTTTCTGCAGGTGCAAGGTGGTGTTGCTGCCATTGCACAGGATATAATTTGAAACTCGTGTACAATCCATGTATTATTGTGAAAATAATAATTGAAGTAGGTATATGTATAGAGAAGGACTGCTACAAAACACAGGGGGCTGATGAGGCTGTTTTAGAGGAGAACAAATGTGGCTTCACATGTTTAGCTTAGTGAAAGGAAAGCTGCAGTTTTTGACAGCTATCCATAGGCACCTCAGGGGTCTGAGTACTCAAAAGGGAGGAGAGTAAAAGACATTTCTGGAATTAGAACAAATGACCGTAACCTAGTCCTGAATAAACAGACAATGGAAATTATAAAAAAGTTTCTAAACAGCACAGGAATGAAGTTTTGGAAAAGCTTTCTGACTGCAGGAATAACAGTCAAAAAAGCAAAATTTAAGAGGGAGATGAAGAATTCCAAAGAAGGGATTATATGACCTGATGGTCCATGACAGCAAGAACTGAACTCAGTGACCAAAGTCATCCCTTCAGGTCCTATCTCTGACAATCTGAAAAGTATTTGAGAAGACCATGTCCCATTGATCTGCAATGACAGAGAAGGTGGAGACTGAGTCTCAATCTGTCCAGATCTAAATGCAGCATGATACCCTTGAGCAACAGTCCTGCCATTCCATTTATTAGCAAAAGAGCCCAGGAATAGCTTCTGTGGCAACAGTAACTTGATTTACCCCAGTTGTGAAAGAATGGACTGAAAGAGTTATTTTTCCTAAGCTGTAGTATCTTTTTTCCTGGATATGCTGTAAACATGAGAAATAAATTGGCAGATATCTAGATACAAATTTTAAATCAATGAGATCTGAAATGCAAGAGCTTTTGTATCCGAATGGCTGTTTCACGCCCTAAATTCTCTGAGTTGTGCTTAATTCTTGCAGCACATAAGGCATGTAAAAACCACCCACTCACTACTTCAGAGCCATTTTTCTTCATCTAAATGAAATTTCTTTAGTTCCATTCATCTTTACAGCTCATTCAACAGGTCCCTCTGCAGCAGTGAAGGGAAGCATGTTTCAATGTGCTAATCCAGCTCGGAGATGGATTAATTGACTCACATGCCCCTCTGATCACTAGCCAGATGTCTCTCCCCAGCTGGCAAGCCTTACTAATTTTCTTGTTGTTGTTGCTGTTATTAATTCTGGGTTTCCAGCCAGCGGGGGCTCAACCAAGGGCAACGTGCCCTCTGCCGACATTTTGTATGCTTTGGTCTGCTTTCCCTTGGGCAAAGACATTCAGCCATGGACCTCCTTCCCTGGCTCTTTGTCATCTGGCCCGTGGCCCCTGGGGAGAGCTCTCCTGGTGCAGCTGCACTTGTGTATCCAGCACACTGGGCCACCACAGGGCTGTGCTGTGAGTATTCAAGGTAGGCAAAGGAGGCATGTGGGGCTCAGAGGGCCAGTTCCAAGAGGTGACCCAATATTTCAGGTCTGTGCTTTGAATATTTTGTGGGGGGGGAAAAAAAGGACTCATTACAAGAGTTAGAAATATTTCCTACATCAGGCTATGAAAGGAAATTTCTGTGAAATGATGTGTGAGAAAAGTAGAGAATGCTTAAGAGGGCTGTGTGTGACTACACCAGTTGGGACACTAAACTGGGAGCAATGTAACATAAAGAGTAGCTTGAAGATGGGATGTATGTGTGCTCCAGGCTCTACTCCTTATTCTGCCATTGCCCAGATGTTTTGGGCAAGACACTTCACTACTCTGGTACTTTATAATGCCTATGAGAGTTTGGGGTATTTTTAAGGCACTTGCTAATGAGCAAGGCAGTGTGAAAGTTAAATATCATTTGCATCACTGAACATGCAGCCATGTATTTTCAGCATGAAGGCTCTGCCATGACTTGCAGTGATTTGGCTAAAACCATGATGTTACCACATGGAAAGGTGTCAATTTTGGCCAGACAGTAGAACATTGTTTCCTCTTATCCCATTGCTTGTCTTGGGTTATCACCGTGATCACATTGAGCAGAAACTTAATGTACAAGAATTCGACTGGATGATAAAACTTTTATTCACCTCAGCTGTGAGGAAGTCACTCACTGACTCACACAGGTATGGCCACTGAGGGAGGGCTGCTGAGAGCAGAGGCAGCAGTAGGAATATTTGAAGATTTCTACTATTTAACACTAAGACCCTGAAATTCAGCTATGTGCACAGCTAGAGTGTTCTGTGAATTATAAAGGTGGAACACTGATTTTCTAATTTCTCACTAATGGGGGTTATTTATCCCAAGCTGTAAAAAAAATGAATTCCTGGATTATATTAATATTTGTCTTTTCTTTCCCTTTTCTTTTTCTTTTTTTTCCATTTTCCCTTCCCAAAATTAGTTCAACAAGATAGAAAAAAAAGCAAACACTTTTTTTTTTTTTTTCATTAGAAAAGAAGTAGCAAAATATTGTTTCATGACAAGGTCAGAGGAGCATAGCTTGAGAAGAGAGAAGTAAGAAGTTTGTCTAAGGTGTGAACATTAAGAATTCAGCTGCATTTCTATGGACCAAGCACTTACTGCTCCAACTGAAAATGTGGATGAGATAATTTTTTCAGCATCTGAGCAGTTGCTTACAATTCATAGGTGTGTAAATAAGAAGAAAATGTCGTTCCTGTAATTTAGCATCTTTGGTCTTTTTTAGTTTAGGTGTGTGCCTTGTATAAATCTCTTTCCAAAAGCACAAATTTCTTCCCACATCAGGCATAGCCCCAGGGAAGTTGTTTTACAGGGAAATAAAGGCTTCGACCTTTGATCACTGTAACCTGGCTTCTCACAATCCTGAAAACAAGTTTCTAAAAAATTGAAATGTGAACAACACACACCATCAATATCAATTACTGCATTGTTAGGTGGTAAATTTTCCCCACAGGGGGTGAGCAATTCACTTGATGCACTTGGCAAAGGGTTTGATTCTCCTCCCCACTGGCAGCGATGTGGTGCTGACAATCTCTCTGTTCTTTGATGGGGCACAGAGCAGAGTAAGGGAGAGCAGAGTCAGACTCAAAGCTCTGCAAGTGCAGAGAAAAGCAGGCTCTGTCAAGAGAGGATTTATGCAGTCTGAACAGTGAGCTGCAATCTTTGAAGAGAAGACTTCAAAGTGAAAAGGAGAAAAGAAACAATGTCTAATCTTCATACAAATGTGCTCAGGGGTCTCTGAAATTCAGAAACTTCTAAAATCTAAGAATTAATTATCACTTGCCAGAGGGAAGCTTTATTCACAGGTAACAGTTACAGCAACCTGAGTCCTCTAGGTGTAAAACTCATGCAGTTATATTGAACTGAAGTTCAGTAAAGCACCCTCCTTCCTTTTGTGTACTTGCACACTTTGCAAGTGTTTGATGTTATGATTCACATTGTTTATGTGTGACACATGACAGCAGCTCCAAAAATTTTGTCTTTTAAAGGAGATGTACTTGGAAATATTTTGGTACAAGAACAGTGACTCACAGGTTCACATTAAAACATGCAACAAAGAGATGCAGCTCCTCGACTCCTGTAGAGCAATGCAGCCCTGTTGGCTTCTGTTTACTGCAGCAAAACACAGGACTCTAAGTCATTTTTCAGCTCCACAGCTGCATAAATAACAAGGAGCACTGGGGGTGACTAAAAGCAAAGCACTGCTGCTCTGATTCCTCTGAGCAGACTGGGGTGTTTAAAATGACCCTTAGGCCAGAATATTATCCAGAATATCTCAGCATCTCATAGATTCTCATTTTTGTTCTTATAGTATCCTTTTGTGTAAGCACCCCTCATACTCATTTTACCCTTGAAGTCTGAAAGCTCAGTTGGTGGTAAGACCCATGGTTGCAGGGCAAGTTAGCAGTGAAAGGAAGAATTAAGCATTTAAATATCTGGAGAACTCAGAGCACCATCACATGAGGGTGTTATTGTGCTCAAGAAATTGGCTGATTTATTGTGGATGTCTGACCACAGTCATACTCAGGCCATGGTAATGTGTAGTTTAGATCCTGCATTTACTGAAGCTGAGGGTGTGAACCCAGCTGGCTGGTGTGGCTCAGCTGCTGCACAGAAACACATTAAACTGCAATAACTTGATTGTGAATCCCAGCCGTCTCTTTTTAAAAGCTCTGTCTGTCTTTCATCTTTAAGACTTCAATGAAAACAGCTGTTGCAGAAGCTCACGAGAGAGCTGTACCACAGCAGGGAAACAGCTCCCTGACACGAGCAAGAGGGTCTTAAGACCCAGAGCAGCTATATCTGGTATAAAAATAAAAACTTGCCTCTCTTAAAATACCAGTAAGCCAAAGCACCTGCACTGTCAGGAAAGGAAACGGAAGCCAGAGACCATGTCCAATGCAGCTACTTTGAAATAACAAAACCCTCTGGCAGGATTGGAATTGCTTCATTTCATGTTTACATCCATATGGCTTTTGAGGTTAAATAGAACTCGTCTTGATATTTGCCCAGCAGCAGTCAGGAGGTGTCTGTGACTGTTGTCTCCCTGTGCAATGAGTACTTTGCACCCCAGTAGTAAGTAGACCCAACCATTGTGCACCACCAGCATTGCCAGAGATGACCAAAAACTGAGTAGACATGGCAGTTTGTGACATGGTTTAGTGAGCATGGTGGCATTTGGTCAAAGGCTGGACTTTTCCAGCCTTAGTGGTCCTATGATTCTATGGTCTGCTGCCTCTTGGGAGTCACTGGCCATCCCAGAAGATCTAAGTAGCACAGGGGCATTGCATTATCCCAAGTTAGCATCCAGAAGGATGCAAAAGGACAGAGTTTGACCCTGGTGTTGCATTACAGGCAGGGCTGGGGGTGTTTGTTTTCAAAGGAAATTTTCTTCTGCAAACAATCAGAAAAATCCCAGGCAGTCTCCTCTCGCTGGCTGTGGCAGCTCCCAAGACAGCAAAACCAAAGGTAATTGGTGCTGCCTCTCCCTCCAAATGGGAAATGTTGATAGATATTTCAAGTATTTGTTTAACTGCGGATAGTTGACACAGCTTGTGAGAAATTATTCTGGGAGGAAAGGAAACCTCCCAAACTCCTCCACTTCCTTTGTCCCCGGCTCCTCTCTGCTCCTGCCGGGGGCTCTGAATCACCCCTCCAGGAATGTCCCTGCCGGGGCAGAGTCCTGCAGCCCTCCCTGGAGGCTGGCGTTCTCCTGGAGCCGGGATCCAGGGCTGCACTCAGCTCTCCCAGCATCAGTGGGGCCAAGCTGTGACACCCCAGCCCGGGGAGGGAAGCCAGGCACACCCCGGCCCTGACTGAGCTCGAACCCAAACAGGCAGTGTGGTACCCGGCTGTTTTTGCCCACTGGGGGATATCTGCTGTGTTTGTTGGAAGATTTTTGGTGTCACTTATCACACGCTCGTTATAATGCATTGCCTGAGGCATAATTAAATTCAAAGGGCATGTCTGTGTTGAAAGGGAGGGTTGCAATTTGTTGCTGTTAGGATTTTTCATTAAAAACCAAGCAGTTTTTCTGACTGGCAGGAACAATGGTTGCAGAACAAAAATACTATTAAATAAGGAGAAGGCAAAGGCTTTTCTAGGCTTTTCTTTTTTCTTTCTTTCATTTTTTTTTTAATAACTACCTGCCTGACATCTCCACACTGACTTTGAATAAAGTACAGCATTTAAAAATAGTGGGACTGTAAAAGGAAGACAAGGCAGAGAAAAGGGGAGCCTTGACATTAAAAAGGTCTGGCAGGTGATAGGTATATTTTATATACCAGATTATATGTGTATATCTATCAATACACAGAAATATCTGTGTGTGTGTATGTGTTTTATCTCCAGAGGAGAAATTTGCCTTTGCTGCTGAAATTTTCCTGAAAGCTCAGTTAATTAGTTCTCATAATACCCATAGAGGCAGACGTTAGTATCATCCTTATCCACAGATGAGGAGATAGGAAAGAGCACAGAGGGAAGGATGCACAGAGAGATTAAGGGATTTCTGCTACAGTGAATTCAGTGTAGAGCTGGGAATTCAGTCCAGCAGGCAAAATCCTAACCCTATTAAAAGCAATGGGAGACTAACTTATGAGAAGCCTGGATTTGGCAATTTTTGCCTGCTTTGTTCAAACCTCTCTGGTCTATTCACAGCTACATGTGTCCTGATGATGCTTTCAGAACAAAACTACACCTGTGACTGTGTACAGCTCCTGGTCAAATCTCAGCTGAGTCCCTAAGTCTCAGAGCTCCAAAACGGGGGCTGACTGTTTCTTTGAGGGACTCTGTACCATACATTTACATATATCTTAAAAATAGTCTGGAGTGATAAGTGAAGTAATTTAAGATCTTCCTAAATAGAATACTATATTCTCCCAGGCCACCACGGTCACAAAACTGAAATTTTACATCCCTAGTTGTTATATTCCACCTCACAGTGCTCTCAAAAATGACTGGAGGGTTTCAGCTAAATAGATGAGCTACTTCTAAATTAGATTGGGTAAAGCAAGCTCATTAAAGAAAAAAAAATAACAATGTCCTCATTTTATAATGGCTTTGTTGCCTTCTTGCTTATATACTTGTTCCAGGGCAGTATTTTCATGTTATTAGGGTGTTTTCAGCTCTTATTTTTAAGCTCACTTCATTAATGTTGGTGGAACACTTTGAAGTAGAAAATGTGCTAAGTGGTATCACTGACACACTTTCAAGGCAAGGCTTTTGCCTTCCCAGAGGTCATCTGAAGCAAATTTGTCACACCTGCAAATGTGCATGAATTGGTGCTGGCAGTAGAGGGACAAATTTCCCTCAAAAGTGCTGCAGCAGCTGTAAGCTGGCTGCAAGTGCCTGGAGGAGGATCCCTCTTTCCAGCAGGAAGCTGGGGACTGCCAGCCTTGCTGTGAGGAGTCTGGCAGTGAAGCAGCTGTGGAGCAGAGCTCCACTGTCTGATACTCATGTGCTGGATAAAAATTCCCTAAACTCTTCTGGAAGTCTCCCAATGGCTCCTCCAGTGCTGGGCACCAAATCTCCAATTTCTTTTTCCTCAAAAAGCACTGTAATGGAATGAGGAGTGTGGGAAGGAGCACAGAGTTTATGTGGAAAAGGTTGCTGTGGTGGGCAGAAGATGGACCTGCTGTAGCATCTTTGAGTGTGGGGACAGTTTCATAGAATCACAGAAAGACTTTGGTTGAAATGGACTTTAAAGCTCATCTGGTTCCCATGCCCTGCCTTGGATAAAGTTACCTTTTACTAGACTAGGTTGCTCAGAGCCCCATCCAACCTTGCCTTGACAATTCCAGGGGTGGGGTGTCCACAGATTCTCTGGGCACCCTGTGCCAGGGCCTCACCACCCTCAAGTAAAGAATTCCTCCCTAATCTAGCATCTATATCTTGGGGCTTGTCCACTGATCAGAGGTTTGCCAGTGGAGCAGTGCTGCTGCACACCAGGATTTACTGTTCTCCTCCTTCCAGCCTGGAGCATCCCAGGGCCCATGCAGGTTACTAACACCTGAGACAAGGGCTTACCCCTGAAGGGTGGTATCTATACACTCCTATGGCATGTTTGGGAAGTCTGTGGCATCAAGGTTAATTTTGAAAATCACTGAAACCGTGGCCTGGCTACCTGTATCCCTTCCCCACCAGCCCCTGGAGTGTGGGATCACAGGAGGGGTCCTGTTGGCCTTGGGGCATGGTTTGGACACGCACAGTGCTGCTGGCAGTGTGGAATGGGAAGCTGTCCTGGCACTGTATGGCAGCCTTCCCTCTAACTGCAGTAGCACAGCTGCCCTGCTTGCTTGTGGCTCTGATTTATTACCTTGTCATATTTCAAAAGCTAAAGCAGGTTGAGCTTGGTCAATGTTTAGATGGAAAGGTCTCCAAGGAAAACACAAGAGCTAGAGGAAATGTTCCCTGAGTCAGAGTCAGGGCAATGATCTGGTGTGGTGTTAAGGATGTTGCTTTTGGCCTGATTGCAAAATCAATGTATGGGCCACTAGTGATCTGTGGGGAGGGATTGTAATACCCAACATGACTGGGCAATAACTGACTGGTCTTTCTTATCCTATAGGGGTCAACTCCACAGTGGGTGTAAATTGGATGAAATGAAGATGATGAATCTGGCTGATTGTTTTCTCTGTTTTGTCTCATTACTTGGATTTAGAGCTTTGGTTGTTTTACTTTGTCATCTTCCTTTGTATGTTTCATAATTCCTTAAGTGGCTGAATGACACAAAATACAAACATTTAGCAATTTATTTTCCTAATAAATTTCCCAGCTTCTGGAAATCCACAACTTAAGGGTCCTCTTAAAGGTTTGGGGATTTTTTCTGCCTAAAACTATTGTCATGTGGATTTGAATTTTCCCTCACTACTCCCACAGAATTGTCTGAAATCTCAGGCTGCTCACCACTGTCTGCAAAGTTGGATTCATTATCTACCAGTTTCTTGTACTGAGCATCACCTCTGTGTCTGGCCCCCAAAGAAAACCAGCCCCATCTCTTACTATTACCCCTGTGCATGTTGTGTTTCAGATACTGGTCTCTGCCAGTGTCCTGGGACAGTGCATTTTCTACATTAATCACATAGCTTTTTTGAAATGGCATCCATCAAGGAACATAGACATTTTTCTCCTGTGAAACAAGGTGCATGTAATAGAAGTCACAATCCCTTTTGTAACAGTAAAGACTATATTAAAAGAGCACTGATCTGAATTTAGGAGATAATGAAAATGAACAATTTCATCCATGCACCGGTTTGCCCTCTCGTGCTTTTAAACAAATACCTGTTCTTCATCTGTCCTCCACCTGTAGCACAAAAAGAAATATTTTTCCATGACATGACGGAATTCAGATTCAAAAGCCTTGTTTTCATCACCTAGTTATTTTTTTCTGGTTTAACAAACTGCAAATTTGAAGTATGAAAGGTGTTAAATGATCTCATACTAAAAACTGCAAAGCAAACAGAGCATCTCTACCTGCCCTGTTATTTTAGGTGGTCATTTCAAGAATAAACCCACCAGACAGTTTTGAGGATGGCAAGGTGTTTAAGACCTACTGTGCAGAGACACTGTGACTGTAGTAATGAGCTGTGGCCCTCCACTGGGAAAACAGAGCCTTGATAAGCACACTACAAAACCCCTGTCAGGAGTGCAAGTGCTTTGAAGAGAGTATTGAAAGGAATTTTGCTTCAGAATATAAGAAAGTACGTAATGTGAGATTTCTCAAAGGAGAAGATTATGCTTTATTTGGGCTTTTCTATACAGATTGAGGAACAGAATGTGAGAAAAATTCACAACTTCTTTAGGAACACGGATATTTTCAGGCTGGACTGCACCCAAGTTCAATCTAGCCCAGCATCTTGTGTCAGAGAGAGGCCAGCACCAGATGCTGTAGGAGAAGGTACAAGAGCATCTGAACAGGTCATGTTTCCACAAGTGGGGAAAACATCTCCCTAATTTCCAGTATTGCTGCTGCTGTTATGTGTAGATTTATTTTCTTTCTAAAGCACAAAAATTAAACAGAGGTGTCTATTTCAGACTTTAGAGATCATTGCCCAAAGCATTAATTGCTTCCTCCCAGTCTTCCTCCCACTGAATGACTACAATGAAGCTGAAAAACCTGACTCCCACCCCTGCATTCAGTAATTCTAGTGTATGTTTGCAGTAGAGATCCCCACAATCTGGGATGTGGCATGGAAATGACCACTCTCCTTTGCCACACAGCAGTCAAGGCAAATGGGAATCTACCCTGTGGTTTTGAATGAGGTGCAGGACTTTTTCAGCAGATGAACTCTAACAGCCCCCAGCCCTCACAGAGGGGACACAGAGGAGGTGTGGGCCAGGCTGGGACCCTGTTGGTTGGGTTCTTATTGGTGCTGGCTGCCTTACAGATACTGTGCTGACTGATACTGGGCAAGCTGTTTCTCATCTCTGTGTTGTCTCTACAGAGCAGAGATATTGGCATTTCCCTTCTTTGAAAAGCAGTGTGATTGACAGCTGTGGCTAAAAAATAACCGTAGAATGTGACAGAAGAGATTGTTTCTTAGAACTATCAGCTCCACCACTGAAACTTCTTAAAACCACCCACAAAACTCTTCTGTAGACAGAGAAAAACACATTCACCTCCTTGCAAAGCTGTTCCTTCTGTTCCTCTTTCAGAATTAAGCTGAGCCTTTGGCTTTGAATTCTGAGCTTTGGCTTTTTTGTCGTCATTATTATTATTGTTGAAAACACACAACGTAAACTTAACTGTGGTCAGATCCCTCATTGAGCTGCAGTGGAGGAAGGGCATTTGTACTGGAAATTAATATGGTTAGCATGTCTGCCTTGGTTTTGAGAATAGTGTTTTCATGTTCTTTCCCTTTCTTCCCTGGCTTTCTTCTCTTTTGTATCTGCCTGCCTCTTTCCCTTTTCTTTCACAGCCGCTATTTTTGCTCCAAGCAAAGAACTCAGTCATGCTCTCACTCTCTCATGGGCTCTGTGTACACTTGAGGTCAGGCTAGCAAACCTTACTGGAGCCAAACTTTGCACCCTTCCCTTGCCCTTTTCATACCCTCAGCCTTGTCACAGTTTTCTGTCCCCCTGGGCTTTGCCCATGCTCCAGTCCCTCACTGCTGGCACACCTGGCTGGGCTTTGCCCGGGAGCTCCCAGTGCAGAGCTCCTGTTGGACACGGGGCCAGTCACTCAGCTCTCCTCTGACGTATTTTATCTCTTTCAACCACATGATTTTCAGGGAAAGGGACAGTCTGTTACTCTTTGTCATTACCCACTGTAGCACAACACATCTCCCCTGAGGTTCAAGGCACCATATGCTTCTTTAAAAGACACAATCTCTTTGATGTGCCCTCATATTCCTCTGAACTCACTTCACCCTCAGTGTCTCTTCTTCTTTTCTCTACTGTTCTTTTAACAACATCTTCCTTCTCAGCCCTGTGGTCCTTCTTCCTTTTCCCCACACTCCCCTTGCCCTGCTCCAGGGCTGTGCTGCCAAGCCTTGGGCAGCTGTCCTGGGCTGGAGAAGGGGCTGGGACCAGGGGACACCCAGGATCTGCAGGAAGAGTCGAGCCACTCTGTCTCCTCTCCCTTAGGAGGGAACAGGGATTTCTGTGCCTGAACAGAAAGGGGCCTAAACAGAAAGAAGAGGCAGAGCTCATCAGAGGTGGCATGACTTGTAGAAAAATCTGTATGTGCAAGGGGAGCAAACCTGGCTGGGAGGAGTGTTTAACGCCTGATTTGCAGAGCCTCATTCCTTGGAGACCTGCAGTAATTTTGTTCATTTTCACTGCCTTCCTTTTTCTCATATCTGCCCTTATCTGTGTGTTTCCCTGTATATGGTTTTGTCCAGTTGTATTCAACCTTCTTCCTACCATTCCCATCAGTGTGGCCTATGGGCTGCTTCATTCCAAGCAGTGCTCCTAAAGTTCCTTGGGAGGGGTGCTGCAGTCAGACAACACTTAATTCCTGTATCTGTAATTTGTTTATCTTTTTCTATAGAGTCTTACAACAAGCCTCAGGAGAAGGATATAAATGATGAATGTAGGTTAATAACACGGGAGTCTGCAGAAAATTGCATTAAAATGGCACAGCAATAACGGATATAAAAACAACTGAAGCATGTGGTAAAGTCCCTACTATATAAAAATATTTCCACTGGTAATATGCATTGTGGTTTGTGCTAAAAGTCTGAAATTTTAAAGTGATAAAAAATTAATACCTCCAAACTTCTAGTGAGAAGAAAAAAGGTTAGGTAAATTCAGTAATTCCAGTATGTTGTTACCATAGGTGAAAAAAATAAACAAAATGAGTGAAATTAATCCTATTTAATCTTAATAATTCAAAAGCCTGGAGCCTAGCCATGTGTATCAACAGAGCTCCCTCTGTCATCAGTGCAGAGAGGCAGAGACCTCAAGGGAGACAGGTTCATTCCAATCCAGAAAAAATGCTTAAAAAGCAGGGACACTGTCTCTCCCTGAACTAAAGAAGATTAATTCATCTGGTCTTACGTAGGCAGGATGTCTAACCCTAACAGCTACACTTGGGAGTTTCCTCCTTCCCAAAGCCATTTTTTAAAAATGACCTCAGGTCACTACAGCCAGCCTAAGGTTAGCAGAACTATTTGTACTTTCTGGTGTTCCAAAAAGGAGGTAAGAACATTTCTACTGGCTTAATTACACAGAGGAAGCTCATGGATTTCAATAGTTGCACGGAAAAATCTCTGCCAGATGTGAGGTGTTGGAAGCTGAGCTACACACTCACCAGGATGCTCAACAGCCTGTGCATCATCTTTGAGAACATTTTGTGTGCCTGCATGAGCTGAGGGGGAGCTGCCTGTGTGAGCTGATATCACAGAGGGGTTTCAGGAGACCTGCCACAAATCTTCAATCAGGCAAACAAACTGGTGGAGTTTCACCCTCTCATGACAGTTCATCACTCTGCTTTAACAGGTTGAAAAAAGCTGAAAAGAAGTGATGTGGGAAGCCACCACACTAAGATGGAAAGGGAAATCTGCTTCATTTTTTTTCCAGTAATAAACAGAATGAGACCTGAGCACAGTCTTGGGGGCACCAACTGGACAAATGTGTAGGACATCCCACTCAGCAATCCCAAATCAGACTATGTTCTGTGTCAGGACACAGGCATTGTGGAGATGTAGCTGCTGGGATGATGAGAAATGGATAGGAGCTACCTGCTGAACTAAGAACACAGGCAGGGTGTGTAATCATAGTGAGACATGTTTCTACTAATGCACTTCATCATAAAGAGGGTTGATGGTGGTTTTTGAAATGATAAAGAAGCATTGGGTAAATCCTTTGGCTGGAGGTGCATTCTTAAGGAGCCAAGAGTGCATAGAAACACTTCAATAGGATAATGTAGAAGAAAGTACTGCAGAAAAGCATTTAGGTGAAGAAAAACTTAATCCATATAGTTGTCTGTTCTTCCAAAGCATTATCCAGAAATCTGTCTGAAATGCTGTTTTTCAGTGTGTGTTCTGGTAGCTCAAAGTCTGCTTCTAAGGTAAAGATTTTTTATTTTTTTAAATGCTGTTCCCTAATAACAGTAAAATTTCAGTTTTCAGCCTGTGGTCTGTGATTCTTCATGGGTCCATGATTAACTTCCTGTTATCTATGCTTTTCTACTTTTTTTTTTTAGAAACACAATCTTAATGATAATATATTTTCAGCAGACTCTGCATCCACAGGGAGAAATAGGAAAGTTTTAGCAATAAGGAATGAAAACCTTATTGGTACAAAAGGGTTGTTTTTGAACTCAGTATGAGAAAACTGATAAAGATTCTTCTGGGCATTTTTTTAAAATGAAAACACCTTGATTAATGGAATATCACCTACCCTTGTACAAGGAAAGATTGAAATGCAGAGAAGGTAGATGGTGATAACCATTGATAATGTCAACAACGACACTGTCATTGTCCAGAGAGTAGTGGGGAAAGTGCTGAACTGGAGTCAGACTGCCATTTTTATAGCAGAAAATATAAATGTAGCATTGAACTCTGCAAGTTCCCAGCAGGCAATTCTTAGATAATCATGGCATCTATTTTAGTAAAATGCAGATTTTGAGGGTACTTTATTATACAGCAGGATGGCTGGTCTGTAGACAAAATATTGCTGGATTTGCCACAGCAATCTGCAAGACACAACAACACCAGCCAAGGGGTAAATATATGAGCACATTAAAGATATTGAGGATTCCAACTGATCCAAGATGAGCCTGCAAAGTGCATTTTATTTTGCCTGTCTTGAGTTTGCTTAGTGAAATAACAGTCTGTGAGGTAAAAATAGTTCACAAAAAGAGAAAATGCTTTCTCCTCAGTGTTGTCTCTATTCCTCACTTCCTACATGTTGAGATGTAGTTTGCTTCTGTGACAAGTTTGTGCTGAATATTCAATGGAGAATTTGCAGGTGGAACAGAGTTCAAAGTCCTACCCTGCTTAATATCTGCAGCATTTCTCAGCTCTCAGAACCAAACCAAAGCACAGAAAAAATCGTCCAGGAAATAGTGTCAAATGACCAGATAAAACCCACAATCAACAGGAACAATGAGGCAAAATCCACATTTTTGAGTAAATCAAGTAGAGGGTCATTCACAGAGCTCAGATGTATGATACAAGCTACAGATAAAACTTTATGAAATTGCAGTCTTTGCTGTCATCTTAATAATCTTTAGCTGCTTGTTAATCTGTATTTGTGGAAAACATGGCCTTAACTCTTTCAATTCATTATGCTAGTCTCTTTTTAAAAAGATAGTAGCATCTTTAATATTCTCCTAGGGCTGTTTTGCTTGACTATGACATATTTATTTGTAAAAGACAGATGTCCAGAATTATGAAACATCTAGCCTAATTCACATTTTTTTTTAACACAATGCGACATTAGGAACCGAATAATTTTTAGACATGAGTTCTGTACCTCTAGTCATCCACTGACAGTTGGGATTTATTTTAAAAAATATGTTAACTCTGGGCAGGAGCAGCTTAAGAACAGTTTGGACCTAGTAATATATGAGTCATAAGGAGAGTTGTTTCCTGGTTCTATGAGTACTTTTTGACTGATTTAAGCAGTAAACACAAAACCTGGTGAGACATAAACAAAAGTTTAACTATAAAAACAGCCCCCTTAGTCTACTTAACTACAGCTATGATCCCAAGAGGGTTAGTACTAGTGGGTTTGTGAATTCAAATGGTACAAAAGAATAGCTTGGTCTGCTTTCCTGATATTTATGATGCTGTAACTCAAAAGTTATTCAGTGAAAATCGGTGGAGATCCTTCAATTTCATGCTAGAGATATATTTTCAGCTGTAAGGACATTAGAAAAAAAATTACATTCCTGGGCATAGTGGGAATAAGTTAATATTAAATTTCAATTTTTGTAATTCAATTTTAGATTAGGAAAAACCAAATCATCAAAACCACTAATGCAACAGCAACATTCTGGTGGGTCAGTCCTGGGGACAAAATGTAGCAGGGTCAAGGGTATGAGGAGTCCCTGTGTAGGTGCAGTGGCTGCCTGTATTGTCATTAGTCCTCTGCCACATTGACAGATATTGGGGCAAAAGTGTATGATTATAGACCCTTGGTACAAGGAGAGAACATAAAGGTGAGAAATTTTCCCAAATCCCTGAAGCCTGAAGTTAAATATTGCCCAGGCTCTAAGACTGGAACAGTGCAGATGGTGTGTTCTTTTGAGGTCCAGCAGGGAAATGTCCTTGTAATTGTTGCTATTACCTGGTTAAGCCACACAAAGCCAGAGGAACATCTTGAACTAATCAGCAGGATGATTTTAATTTGTAAAGGAATGAACTATTTTAACCAAAATCACATCCATTGAACAGAAGATGGATGTTATGAAGGCCTTGTCCTGATCCTGTTAGTATTCCTGTCTTTTGGGGCTAAAAGTTAGCTGACTTGGTGAACAAGTAGAAAATCCAGCAGGGTGGGAAATCTCTGCAAGATTACAGTTCGTGGGAATCTCCAGGAAGCTTTGACAGCACCAGGAATGAGCTCCCTTGGCTCTAATTGAGAGACACTGCAAAGTGCACCAGAGGAAGAGAAATAAAAGGTAGCTTTGAGAAGGAGAAAGGAGTACATGAGGGAAATCATGAGAATCCACTCCCGGGGGCTATAGGACTCAGATTCTTGCTGTTTTATGCAGAAAAGGCGAAGTCTAGCCTTTAATCTGAGACCTTCAAATGCATGACAGCTTTTAACAGAAGGCAGCAAGGGCTAAAGAAAGAAAAGAAAGAACTCAACCCACCAGGCACCAAATTTAAACTAAACTAACCTCTGGTGAACCCTGTCAGGGAATCTGTGCTCAGAAAGGAAATTAGGGAACCCGAGGTCTCAGGGGCTCTTGACGTGAGGAGGAAGAACAGGTATTTATGATCCTGCAAACGCCTCTACATGAAAACTGGAGTCTAGCAGAAGTGACTTTCTGACAGCACCACTTGGAAGGAAATGTATTTGCTTTAATTTGTGCAGTGCTACCTCCTCCACACTCAAACCACAGAAGCTCTGAGCCCAAATCAACTTTATGAACAGGAAACAGTGTTTCAGTTTAAGAATGTTAAATTTTTTGGCTTAGGAAATTGTTGCTTCAGTCTTTATTATAACCAAGATGAAAGTTATCACATATGCATAATATGTAAACTGAGAAGAGTTTGCATATATGAGTATCTTAATATTGGACCAGTGTGTTGACACTATGAGATGATTGAAAGAATAACTTAATGTTTTATGCAAATCTTTCAAATCATCAAGATCAAGATGAACAGTGAGCTTAGACTTGAATGCTTGCTAGGTTTTCTAATATGTTTCTTTCTCATTTTAACACAGTTTTAATTTGGCACCCCTGAAGATTATGGATGGCTAATTCACATATCTACTGACTTTAAAGGCACAGGGGCCATAACTGACTTTCCAGCTTGGCCTCTTGTATAATGCAAGCAAAAAGACCTCCCTGTATTAATTCCCACTTCAAGATTAATTCCCACTGTTAGTCTTAGGAAGCTTTGCACTGGGTTAAAACAAAGGCTCCTGTAGCCCATGTCTGTCATTATTCAGTCTCTGACAGAGGTCATCTGTGTACACTTAAGGAAGCATAGTTATATCAGTGCAAGAGATCCCCCTCAGCACAAGTAAGTTGTTGCTTTCATGTGTGGTAAAAAAGTCAAACCTCAATGGCAAGGTAAACTCTGAATTCTCAGAGAAAAAATTCATTTTGCAAGACAAACTTATCTCCAAATAATAAAGATGGCATTGTGGGATCTCAGACACATTTTGCCTTCCTCCTGTGCATTGCAGAGAGAAAAGTGTCTCTTTTTGGAACAGACACAGAGCAGACTCTTGTGGAAATAAATGAGGGAGGACAACTTGGCAAGGACCAGAGAAATACCAGCAGCACCATGTTTTCCTCTCTCACTGACATAGCACCTTGTTCGAGTTCAGTTACAGAGCAAGCTATGAATAAAATTATGACTAAAATTTCAGTCCTGTGAAAAACATGGATAAAACAGCTTGAACTTCTGGAGTGCCCCCCTAGACATTTAGGTGAGATTCTTTTAATGAAACATTCCGATTATATGGTTGTGCATGTGATCTGCTTATTTAAAAGCCCTTTTATAGTCACTTTATTTAAATAAAAAAACCCCAAACCCACAGCAGTTTTTGAACATTATTTCTCTCTTCCTAGATGTTTTAGATGTCTAAAACAGGTCAGTTGAATCCCTCCTTAAAAGTGTAATTCTTCTTTCTTATAATGAAATATGACTTTCCAAAGATGTAGACCTCCACTCTGTGGCTTCAGGTTATGTCTGCTGAGATAAATCCCACTCTCAAATGCTTTTTTCCCTTGATTTGTATGGAAAAAATGAGGCTGTGGAATGAAATCACCAAAAGAAGCACTAATTCCTTGGTAGTCACAGAAATGGTGAAAAGTACAAGGAGTCCCTACAAATACTTCTCTCTCTCCCCATGTCCCCTAAAGTTCACAAGCTTTTTCTGAAAAAGCAAGATTATCTCAAAGAAGGGGCAGTGGTGACTGCTTGTTCTTCCAGACATCTGAGCAGGAGTCAAGACAGTTTTGGTCTTTTAGAGGGACATGAGGCACATTAAATATTACTTTCACTGCTGGTATTAATGACAAGCAAAAGGCTCCAATAGAAATCCATTCATTTGACTTGACATGGAAATAATTACTTGCCTGCTTAGCAAAGCTTTTTATGTGGTGTAAGTCTGAAGTGTCTGAGATGAACTGCAAGTATTTGGTTAACTGCAAGGAGTTCTCAGGAAAACTAAATGATACCAGAGACCCAGAGGCAAAAAAATTAACATAGTTGTGTAACCAGCTAAGCCTTTGCAGTTACTCTCCACACACTTAGTTGGGCTGGAGAAACACATGACCTCAAGGGCTTGGGGCACAAAGTTCTCAGCCTGCAGACAGCAGGAGGTTTGTGGGCAAGAGTGAGGAGATGACTGCCTACGTGCCAGGCACCAATCCAGATCCTCTCTACAGGCCCAAAGGTCCTCTGAGACATTGCAATTTTACTCCAGAAGAATGTGCCTGAGCTGAGAAAATAACCCTGTTTTGTAATTTCAGGTATTCTTGCCCGCTGCCACTCTGAAACTGTTGGGTCTTAGAAAGGGTCTTAGAAATTCAAGAGGGCCATCTCCTGAAGATGCAGGAGGCAAAAAGGAACTTGCTAGGGAATCTGTCCATACTCTGAAGGCTCTTGGAAAATTTCAGGGAGGAAAGTGACTTAGAGACATCAGAAGGATGTCATTAAACTGTGCTCCTGGATTCTGCAGGGGAATGGGAGGATTAGACAAACAGAGGAAGAGCTCCAGGCCCTAAAGCATGGCTGATAGTCAGCAATCAAGGACAAGAGCCTTGGAAAAGTCTACACATATCTCTGGCCACCAGACAATGCTGAGCTCCTTCTCTCCATCTCAGGAGAGGGAAGTGAATTGACCCTGGTACCAGGTGAGGTTGAGCAGGGGCCAGGAAAATGCCATAGTGAATCTCCTCATTGTGGAAATGCCCCCAGCCTGAGTTTTAGCCAAGGCTGCTGTCTCCAGTTGCTTTGCTAAAGACCAAGCCCTAGTGAACAGCAATGAACAGGGAGGATAAAGTGCTATCAGTAACTGTTTACTCAGGAAAGGCTTTGAACCAATTTGTTGCTGTTGCAATAATCAACTTGGGAAGCCCTGTGACCCTTGAAGGAGTTTTTATTGATCATAGCAGAATAGGCCATTAATAGAGAAGAAATTATCAGAGAAAAAGACAATTCTGCCATTCTCAATAATGTTTTCATCCAAGCCCTTTTCACCAGCAATAGCTCTTTCTTTTACTTATACTCTATTTAATTTTCAAGCCAATGCTATTTTCTTCACCTAACACTAAGTCCTTTACTTTGATAGAAACTAAACATTTCCTCTAATGAGCATAAGAGATAATAATGTTAAGCATTAGTTGGAACCATAATGCAACAAAAACTCCATGCCATTTAAAACCACTTAATGCGCAGGCTGACGTTTGTCATCTCACTAAAGAGCACAAGATTAGAGGTGCTACAACTTAGAAAGAAAGCATTATCCCACTGATGAGATAGTACTTTCCTTTGTATTAATCACCAGTCTAAAACACGTCTTTGTATCTATTTGCTATGTTAAAAACCCTAACAGAAAATTCCTGTAATAGCTGACAAAGAAAAAAACCCCAATGCTAGGACTCAGTTTTTTTTTTCACAAGCGTTGCTTTGACTCTTTCCAGAGGCAATGAATGTTTCATGGCTTGATGGCCAGTTCAGCAGACTGGAAGATCTCTCAGACTGAGCAGTATGCCAGTTTCAGACCTCTAGAGAAGGCATAGATACACCAGCCTGAGAATCACAGTTTTCCAAATCCAATCAGCAGTCTCAGGTTCATCACAGTTGCAGCCAGACCAGATTTTAAGCAAAGCTGCATCAAGCTCAGGGTGTGAGAAATTAATTGGGATGAAAGAACTTTGGTGTCAGTCATTAGCTACAGCAGAAATGAACTTAAACTGTAAAAATAAATATTTAGGCTAGACACCAGGGGAAAATATTCTTGTCATACAGGTACTGAGGCACAGGGATATGCTGTCTAGGAGAGTTGTGGAGTCTTTACCATCACAAGATTTCAAGAAAAAGTAACTTTTTTTTTTTCCAGAAGTGACACAATAATACTGACTCTGCTTTGGGGCAGGAGATTGAATTGTCTCTTCTGGCTTTATTTATGTTGCACAACCCCTATATTTCCTGTATTTACAAGCTATCTCTGTCCTTGGAGCTTGTAACAGAGCAGTTACACTGATTTACACTAGTTGGGGGATTGGGACACGTTCATGACTCATGTTCTCATGCCATCAGCTCCTCAGCAGCTTCCTACAGGTGATGGCCAAGCTCAGAGTGCAGCAGCCACTGCCAATGAGAGGGGCAAGTGAGATGTTTTATTACAGTGAAAAGATTTTGCTGCAAAGTCCTCTCTACTGCTTGAGTAAGAGTAAGAGAACGAAGAAGCTGACTTTGAAAACCCAAAACTGCACATGTTATTATCTCTTGAAGCTATTAAATGGTGTAAGTGCAGCACTCCTGACAAATTGAACACTACTGCCAGGTGCTGTAACATAGACCAGCTCCACTGTTTGTTGCTAATTTATCACAATCTAGTATTTGACCCACTGAATCCTGAATTAAGTTTTTATACATTCATGAACTATTTATACTGTATGAAAAATCAATATCTTTTTATGTTCACCTGATTTAGGACAGATAAAAGGAATATTTCAGTATTCTCCAGGGTCAATGCAGAGAGGCCTTGAATGATGAAAGATACAGTATCTTTTGAATGGAAGAAAAACTTCAGGATAGAAAGGAAAGAATGTAATTTACATGACATATCCTTCCTATCCATGACATGAATTTTTTTTCACAAACTCAAGACAAAACATAATGTCCTTTTAGAAGGCAACATCTAATTCTTTATCACTCTTTAAGAAAGAATTATTAATTTGGAAAAAAATTTCTTTCTGAATTTCTTTGCATTTTGTATGAGCCATAAAACCTCAAAGGAGTTATTTGAATTTCAATACCATCTCCCACTTTTATTAAAGTATACTATAACCCTGCTTCAGTAATTAACATGAAGATAGGACTCTTAGTCTAAAAACTGAAATCTCTCTGTTATTTCAAATTTTCCCTAAGTACGCTTTTGATTAAATAATTACTGAACAGCAGTGTTAACAATTTATCTGTGATAGAGGGCATGTCACAAATTTCCTGCTCATGTTCCTGCAGTTTATGCTTTTGCCAATGTATTTTATGAGTATTTATTAGAGATGACGCCTTGAGTTAATAACATAAACTACCTACCAGTTTCATAATCATCACTGCAGTGCAGAAAGCTTTAGAGTTACAGTAGTTCTGCATTGACGACGTCAACAGATTTACTGCATTCATTTCCTTATGCAAATATCCCAAAAACATACATAAGTTTATAACCTTATATAGCGTGCTGCCTACACACGAGGGTATCAAAGCCTGTGAACACGCAGAGTAGACTTTAAAGTTGACAGCACAAGTCATGGTGCTCCTTCCTTTCTTGTTTCTCTGTTGTCCTAATATTAGAACTCATTTAATGCTTGGTTCTGCAGACACACAGGGACCTCTGCACAGCCCCTACAGTAAGAGGGGAGACTGCTCATGGTCCTGACATGATGTGTCTGTCTTTGCTGAAGTCACTCATAAGGAGTCTGCGTGTGAACTAAGCAGAGACTTGTGATCCCTTCTTGCCCTGTACATGCAGGTGATTTGCCCCTGCATAAGGAGGAGAGGCAGAGCTTGCCTCTCTCTTGCAGGACAGCCTTGCTTGCTCCTGCAATTTGTCCATTTTGCCCTTTCTTCCCCGAGAGGAGCACGATGCTCTCTGCTCCGAGTGCCTCTGCTGCTCCTCACCACGAGAGGTTTGCAAAGCACAGACCCTGGGATAGGAACCCTCAATTATGTTCAGGTCACAGAACATAAGAAGAAGAAGAGGGTTAGAAGGGACCCTGAAAGTCTTGATCTTGATCTTCCTTTGCTATTACCTAAATCAAGATCAATTTTATTTATGTCTTATCTAACTTATGTCTTGGGTAACTTTTTTCTAGACACTTTGGTGACAGGAACGTCCTCGATTTCCCAGCAGTTTATTCTGTCTTTCCCATTCCTTACAATTAAAAGCTCTTTCTGAGGTCTAATCTACCATGTGACAGTTTAAGCCTTTTACTTACCTGTGACAAATCTATTTGTTCCACACAATTCTCCGTGTTGACATTCTGTGCACTCCAAGACATTTATAATCTTTCTTAAAACAATATTCTCAAGACTGGGCACCATACTCTGAAAGTGGCCCTACTAGTGTTGAGTAGAGATTAATGTTTACATTCTGTATCTTGAAAACAATGTTCCTGTTAATTAATCCTAGTAGAAAATTTCCTTTTTCCACAGCAATATGGTACCATGTTGTTGAGTCATGTTCTGCTTCTGAGCTTCCATAGCCTTAAACCTGTTCCTGTTGCACTGCTACCTGGCCTGTGGCTCATTTCCCATATTTGTGGTAACATCTTTGTGAATAATTTTATGATGTCTGTTTTCCTCCAAGGATTATATTGGGAGCCAGAATCAGACAATATTAATGTGTAACTGAGCCAAAAAAAAAAAAAATTACTTTTTGGAACTTGTAAGACTTGATGATCAAGTTAGCTATCAATAACTCTCTGTCTACTTATCTGGCAAACAGATAATCAATTACACATCAAAATAATGTAAAAACTAATACATAATAATAGTCAGCAATCAGCAATAAATTTTAGATCAATTCTTTTGGTCAGGTACAGTCTGGACCACTTTCATTGAACACTGCATAGAACTATGCATAATTTTGCATAAAAATATGTCTTAATTAAACAAGGAGAGTATCTGGAATCAATACAGATGGAGAATGCACTCACATTAATCTTATTGAAAGAATTTACATTTTATTTTAGGAGAAGAGCAGTACAGAGAGTTCCAGTCACATCTTGAACTTCTGCTACTGCTATCATGGAAGTTTTGCTTGAGAAAGGACTATAGGATGCAAGACCTGCATTTCAAGTGAGTTTTTGTTATTAATAAATAAGCATAGGTGAATTAATACTTGCAAAATAATTTTGACATGGATAATAATGGAAATAGCTAGAAAAATATTGAATGGATTAGCACACTTAATTGGTCTTAGGTTGCCTAATGAACAATTAGCCTTGTGTTTAATCCTTCTCAATCCATTTGTGTTTGCTTCTCTTAGTCTCTGAAGATAAACATGGATCATTCCAAATGTGCTTTTATTTTAAAAACTACTTATATTAGCATTTAATTATAATCATTGGCACGGAAACCATCTCATAAATGAGAGTGGACAAAAATGGGACATGCTAGAGGATCTATTACCTGGCAGTTTAAAAAAAGTGTTGCAAAAAATTGCAGCCCTCTAAAATACTAGTGAGATAAGTCCCGTCAATTAAATAGAGATGAATCTACCTGGAAACTGCTTTTTAAGGCCTTGGGAACACCCTGTTGGCCATTCAATAAGTGACATTCCAATGCCAGGCCCTGCTGACCATGATCAGACAGTGTATCTTAGGTACTTGATTTATTTAGTATGATCTAGGTTCAAGAGCCAAAATATTGCATGAGTTTTTGGGTTTTTGGAGTTTTGGGGAGAGAAAGATGCATCAAGATGCATCTGTGGGTTGCCTGAATATGCCTCTCTGTGTCTCCCAATCCCAGAGTGTAAAACACTTCTGTCTCACATGGACACCAACCTTCCCTTTCACCCAGTGCATCCAAGAAGTGATTATTTAGCTGTCCAATGAGACCAAGTTAGACAGAGAAAAGGGACTTCTCTCATACATAATGGTGGCTTGTGCTATGGTAGAGTCAGGCCAGTCAAATCTTCAAAGCAGCTGCTTACCTGTTCAGGGGGAATTCAAGGCTTGGAACTTAATGGTCAGGAAAAAGTGAGTTAGACTGGATGTGTTTTAATTCACTGAGGTATATTAAAATAGCATGTTACTTAATTGGAAGGCTAGAGGGAACATTTTTTTTGCAATATTAAGGTGCCCCATTAATTACCACAGGTACATGAGCTTTTTACTTTTTCCTTCCCAAGATTTTTTTTGGGGTTTTTTTGGGGTTTTTTTTGGGTTATTTTTTTTTG
>VZRH01002389.1:304715-457220 GCA_013397555.1 Urocynchramus pylzowi
TTTTAGCAGTAACTAGTACTTCTCTTATGCATGAACCTAACAGATGTAAAGGGTTCTCTAAGGAGCCTTTGGGGCAAGTACCTGTGGAAGCTTCATTAGGAACTCTCTGGCATTTTCCATGTCCTGGACATTTTGGGAAATATTCTAGATTGGCCAAGGAAAAGTTTGAGTCTTAATAAAAGAAGAGAAATTAAATAAGTGAGGCACAAAATGTGTCTAGGGGTCATGAAGTTCTGGATTCTTGCCTGAAGCTACATTCATCAGGCTTAATGTAGATGAACTCTGTGTGGGTTTGCCAGCAGCAAGGTTGAACATCTCATTTGAGACCTCCTGACTCTGGGGTTATGGGCCTGAAAGCTGAGCAGCTTCTGCCTTTCCACGGGCCTCCAGCTGAAGGAGCACCCATCACACGTCTGTACCCATCACTCTGCAGCATCCACCAGTATATTTTATGCTTGGAGTTGGTCTGGAGGCTTCCCCTCCTGCACATGACACATGGCAGACAATGCAGCAATCAGGCATCCCCTCTCTTTAGCAGTGACTGAGCCAAGAGAAGCCATGGCCCACACAGACCCTTCTGGCAAAGACAAAGCAACAGGTTGTTCAAAACTGCCTTAAATTTTTTTTTTTTTTTTTCTGAAATATTAATGTGGAAGTGAGGGCTGAGAGTTTCTTGGTTGGAGGTGGATGTGGTTGCAAAC
The DNA here is from genome assembly GCA_013397555.1 of Urocynchramus pylzowi. Taxonomy (NCBI): domain Eukaryota; kingdom Metazoa; phylum Chordata; class Aves; order Passeriformes; family Fringillidae; genus Urocynchramus; species Urocynchramus pylzowi. Next base: position 305,417 of record VZRH01002389.1, read on the forward strand.
TAGGAATGACCAGAGCAGTCAAGAAAAAATATACCAAATTGAAATGTGACAGGACAAGGGCATCACTATGGGACTGTGCAGCTCCTGAGGGTTCTTTGGGCAAAATGCTGGCTGGAGGGAGGCTTGGAGAACAGAAGAAAGAAATGGTACAAAAGATTTCTTTGAGAAACACTGTGTTCAAGACAAGGGAAGTCAAGCCCTTCATTGTCTGTGCTCATCTTTGGGGTATGGGTCCAGATGAGCTACTGGAGAAGGCAAAAAGGAAAACAAGAAAAACAAGCTACTCAAAAAAGCAAATTTCAAAAGAAAACCAGTTATTTCACTGAGTCAGGAGGAGATGACTGAGGGGAACATTACCTAAATGAACATTAAACAGACAAAAATCGAATCCCTTTGCAATATAAAAGGCTGGAATGGAAAAGAAAATACTGAATTGCTTCAAATTTCCATAGCAGAGAGGATAAGAATGATAGGCTTGGTTGCAGAAAGTGGGATTCAGTTAAACTTTTGGAGACCTTCTGTCCATAAAAGCAGTGAAGCACTTAAGATATATGCTTTTGCAAGAGGCTGTGAAATGTCTGTCATTGCAGATTTTAAGGAAATCATTCAACAAGTATCAGTTAATAAAGACTTAAAGACAGTTTATGCCATCTTTGGAGGGGGAGATGGATCAGACGAGGTCCTTACTGGTGCCATTATCTGTGGAACTATAAATGCTGTGTTCAGGCAAAGGGAACATTGTGTACAATCTTTGAAAATTAAGAATCTTACATAAAAAGGGCTTCCTTCCATCCCTTTCTACCCTAATGGACGCTGCACTCTCTCAGGACAAGTTCTAATTGGAACCTTGTGCCCTCGCCAGGAAATCACAGGGACCGAGAAACCCTATTACTCTGCAGCTGCTCCCTGGACATTGATTTAAGGTAGTTAGGTCTAAGTGGAACTATTTGTCTGCTTCCTTCCTTAAAAAAAAAAGTGAAATAGACAGGCAGATAAGTAGAAGTAATGTAAGACTCGACTTCATCTGACCTACTGGCCAAAATACCTACATTTTAGGGAGTGGAAGCATCTCAGAGATAAACAGCCAACAGGGCACAGCTGGGTCACACCCCTCCTTCCTACTGCAAGCTTCAACTTACATTCCACCCTTTGGCCAAAAAGCTGATATACAAATTAAATCTCAGCTCCCAGGACCTGGTGTTACTTCCAGACTAAACTCATCCTTTCTCCATACTGAATAATGCCACTAGGAATATGTTTATCTGAGCTTGATACTCAAGGTATTAGCATTAATCGCTAAGCTTTGTCCTGGATATCTGCTTCTGGGGAAAAAAAAATCTTGTTTAGATGACTGATATTATTGAGAATTGCATAATCCTTAGAAATCTCAAACATGTCAATGACACAATAAAAATGAAGCATCAAACCTTATTCATCAGAACCCTCTAATGCTGTTGAAGGGTCTGATATTTCTTTCAGTCTCTGAAACTGTTAAAATAAAAACACCTTTCCCACATTTTCCTTCTCTGCCTTTAACAAATGATGGTTCTTTTAACCTCCTTCTTCCCTCTTTGTTTGCTCAGAGGATCAAAGCCTTTTTATTTATTTCTTTTTCCTCCCAAGCAGTTTCTGGAGTGTTGAAAAAGCACCACCAGTATACTGAGTTTACATTACAAACAAGTTAAAATTCCCAGTCTGTCAGAGCTTTTCTCCTAGGATACCAAGGAAAGCAAAGTTCAGCTAAACTGCACAATTATTCGGAGATCACTTCTGAGTGAAGAAGCAAAGATTGCTTTAAGCAGAGCTATTCTCTTCTTAGAGATTTAAAGTCCACTTCAGAAAGGAAAGTTATTATCCTCTGAAAGTTATCTGATTTTATTTGTATTCCTGGAGCAACTCCATTAAGTCATGTTCCCTTTTCACCCATAAAATCATCTTAATGAATCAGCTGTGGGATTTGCCATATGTAAATGCACCTTATGACAGCTACAATGACAAGTGAATGGATGAGAAAGACATGGGCTGCATGTTGCTTTTGTTGGAACAGCAGTGGGGTTTGTTCTGCTTTTAAGACCTGAGGTAGACAGTTTATTTCTTTTCTTGGTTATGAAGCAAATGCCCGTTCTTTTTTTGTTGTTTTTTTTTTTTTAAGGTAAATGCATTTTGTAATAATGGTGTGATAAAGGTGATAAAGAAGCTTGAGCTGTATGGTTTAGGAGTATTTGGCTAAAACAGACTTGAGTGTTGGTCTACCATTCCCACACAATTGCTCTCCTTTTCCTCAACTTCTGAGAGCAAAACTTGCCTGATAACTCAAGCTCATCATCAGTCAGTGTAGGATGAGCTTGCACCTGTTTAATAAAACACATTGTCTGCTGATCTCTGGTATTGTCAGGGCTCTTCTAAAGCCATGGTGGCTGCAAGGAACAAAATGAGCAGCACAATTAAGAGATCCCGAGGGAATACAATGAAATGCTTGCAAGATAGATTTAACAAGTATACTTTAGTGTGTTCTTGCAGTGTTGGGAAAATATCTAAGAAGATTCCTATAAACTTTCTATTTTTTTCTAGTAAAATATTATTTTATGGGCAAGTATTTCAGAATAAGGAAAACAAGAAACTTAATAGTCTCTATGCAAATAATGCACTGTAATGTCTATTAGGTGTTGTAAGGTATCCTTTTCACACGATTTTGCCAAAGTTTAATCCAATATTGCTACATTGATGCCCCATGTGGGTGTTTTTCTCCCCTGCTTTTTGCAAGGCAGAGTTAAATACTAGTAAAATACGTCTATAACAAGGTAAAATCAAGAAAATTTGTGGTATTACAGAAACATCTGAAAGTTTTACAATGGAACCAAATGCAGTTTTAGTTGACATACAGTGAAGATGTCTTTCAGACTGACTAAAGATTTGTAGAAATACCATTAAAAATCTGTGATAAAAAGCAAAGAAGTCCATAGTCATATTTTTGACTGGTGACACTGAACAATCAAATACATGCATAATCTCACCAAAAATTATAAGGAAGCTTTTTGAAAACTGATTTTTCACGACAAGACTAATTGTATTTTTGGAATAAAAGTATCAAATTTAAATTGGTCTTGCATAGAAATATAATTTTTGACATTTCTTAGCCATGTGAGCTGATCCATGCATACTCTTTTAATACCTCAGCACTGAACCCTACATATGTTACTGAACAATATTTTTATCTTTCTTTTTTCCTCTATCCTTTTGTCTATTTATCTGCTTTCTCTTGTCTTGAAAATACAGATAAGTAAAAGAGAAAAATTAATCATTCTATGATTTCTGAAAACCTCCCCAAAATTTGCTTCTTGACTTTTATCACATTTCTTGCTATGTGAGTCTGACAGTAGGGCAGCCAATTTCTGCTAAGCATTACAAATGTATTATTTTTAAACACTTTAGCAGAACATGACTTCTCATGCTTTCCTGATAATTTCTTCACTAGATGATGCAACCAATGTGAATTAAATTAGCAATAACAATATAATATATAATAATTATAAAGCAATACAGAATTTGAAAGGCAGTAAGTACCGGATCCAAAAATACCTCAGCCAAAAATCTCTTACAAAGCACACATGTAGAAATGTTCCCTCAAGCACAGCTGCAGGTGCCCCACTGTGGGGGTCTGGCACATACAAGCTGGGGACAGTTTGGGATCTAAAGAGACTTAATGACATCTATGTTATGGAAAATAACCATCCTGATGTGGTGAGCTGTACTTTTAACAGCTCAAGGTCAAAAAGGTCAGTACTGGTCTAGGAGCCTCTCAGAGAACCCCAGACTAGCTTCCCACAGGGCTTCTTTCCTCACCAGGGAGCAGGAGTGTATTTAACCTGCATTCCTATAACAGAGACAATTTCTGTAGCCCTGCTATTACATGTCTGTGGTGCAGGGAGTCACACCACTGATGAAACAATACTTAGGAACTTTTAGGGCTGAAAAAATTTAGGAATATATTTGGGGATAAATTTTAGGAATTTAGGTGTGAAACAATAGTTTGTAAGATTTTCAAACCCTTTCCAACTTGTGTCCCATCCTACACCTCAACATCGGTATGACTGCACAGTGTTCAAAGCCATTAATGTCCCTTTAGTGTTAGATTTGACATCTGACACATTAATTTTGCTGGAAGCAGTTTAGAACCTCTCAATATAATCAGACAGCCCCTTGTTGCCCACTTGTCTCAGCCAGCTTCTCTGCAGGGCTCATTCCAGAGAAGAATCCCACTGCTGCCGATGCCAGACTTGGCGAGGTTCCTGCAGCATCCTCCTTCACAGACCACAGGGCAGGGTCTGCCAGCTCAGCAATGTGTCCTCTGGAGGATCAGCACCCCAGCCCACAGGGGCTGAGGCTGTGCAGAGCCCCAGGTCATGCAGCCACGTGGTTGTGTGTCCCTTCTCCAGATGCAGCATTCAGGTAACACAAAAATTGTCCCTGGTTTGTCTGTGGGCTTGTTAGTGCAGCTCTTCATGGGAGTGGAAGCTAATGTATAAGTTTTACTGTATTTCTCACCTGAGGGTGCTGTCAGTCTCAACATTCTGCACATTTTCTCTTCTCTCTGTCTTCCACCAGCATGTCATGTTCTAGACAAAGGTTTTTCTCCGTTTTCAAGTTCCCCTCAGCTCTTTCCTCCTGGCAAGCCCAGGCTCAGCTCCTCCTCTGAACCAGTGGGAGATGACTTTTTTGTACCTCCCACACCCTTTGATACTCTTTTCTTTCCTTTCCTTTTTTTTTTTTTTTTTGTCAATCCCTTCTTCCAGCCTTTGTCAGCGCTTTTCCTCTGATGTCATGCCAGTCCCAATCCTTTCATTTTGTTTCTCTATTTTATTCTTCCATTTGTTCTCTCCTCAAGCACTTCTCATTCTCTCAAGAGAATTTTTGTTTCTTCTCACTGGCATACTCTACCTCACTTATTGAGCAACCCTTCTTTCAGGTATCCTGTTCCTTAAAGGGTGCTCTAAACTAACATGCTCATTCTTCTTCACATGAAAAACCAATTATCCCATGATTTCTCCTAATACAGTTCTCTCCTATGAATTTGCTGGCTTTGTGGTCTCCCACTTAGCTTTTGACTTATTTCTCTCTTGTATAGACTTGCTTGATTTTCCTCTGAAATCTAACAATGTCTCCATTGACTTCACCACCTTCATCTGCCTTAAAATCTCTTCTTCCCACAACCAGCTTATCATTTAATTTACTTCTCTTCCAGCTTGAATAGTCCTTTGAGTATCTCTACTGATATTTTTTTTCCTTTTCTTTCAAGCAATTTGCTTTTCTTTATTTTTCCCATTTTTTTCTGGTACAGAGATATTTTCCTCAATCTTCTTTTTTTGTTTTCACAACCTTTTTTCCCTTGTCTATTCACTTTTCAAACGGAGAATTCCAAGGTCTGACAGCATCCACCAAAAGTTGAAGTTCCCATTTCATCCATGAAAAGTTTATCAGCGATTCCATCTCTACACACCTTGCTTGATTCATATTTGATCTGGTTTATATATTTGGTGATCATGCTGCATCCCTTTGGATGCACTGGGAAAGTGACTTTGAAGGTCAGGTTCATCAGTACTATCAACTTCAAGCCACTTGCCAGACTTTTAAGTGTTCTGAAGGAAGGCTGCTTCAGTAACTGGGGTTAAGGCCATGCTTTTGCATGTGGGTCTTAGACAGTTTGGAAAAGCTGCTAACCTGACTCTTACATTTTTGGGAAAGCCTGTTGATTTGCAAGAGGAGCCCATATGTTCCTACACAAGCATCATTGCTGACTATGCAAATACTCCCATAATCTCAGCATTGCTATGAAAAGGAGCATGATAATTGTTCCAACCACATAATTTTATATTTGAGAGGATCAATATCAGATAAAAGCAATATAGTTCTACAGCCCATTTTTTCTTCTTTTTTGGTATAGTTTGCTGTAGCTCTCGTAACTTCTTTTTGACTTTGATAGGTTCACAGTGATTAAGGCCCCATGAAAATTTGCTGCATTACTCTCAAAAGGCAGCCAGAAACAAGACAGTATATTTCTTGCAGTATTTTTGAAAATCTGCACATCCCTGAAATAAATGTCTGAAAACTTCTTAAGACAATAGATAAGCCACCAAATCCATTGAGATCACACAGGGCATTCTGGGCTTACCTGAAGAAAGAGAGCTGAAGTAATTGCACTAATCTGAAAAAGGTGAAGCACTCTCAGCAATGAACTGTGGTTTTGTCCCAGTGGAAGCACTTGACAATTGCATTGAGGCTATTCCCAGACAGCATTGTGCCTTGGAGGGATTTTTTTTTTTTTGTCATTTTACTCATACTGCTAAATTAAACTCAGGATTTTCAGTCAATCTTTATTTTCATAAAATGAAATGTGTTCCAGTTGTTGTTGTTGTTGTTGTGGTTGTTTTTTATTTTTGTTTTTGGGGTTTTTTTTCCAGTTTAGGGCTGGATTATCAGCTAAATTCATAGCAAGAAACAGTCACAGGCAGAGGCTCAGGAGGATGGTACCATTGAAGGATACTGCCCTCCTTTCCTGCCACCTTTGGACCTCAGGTCCACCACGGTTTTTCCCTGGACATTCAGGGCTGGCTGCAGGGGCAGGGTGGCTGATTCTCCCTCTGGTCACCCTGTTTTGTTGGCTGTGGATGCCCCTCCATTGCAAATGCAATCCACTCAGGGATTTAAGCACAGACTTATTCTCCACACTAGGAGAGAGCAAGAGGACAATTTTCTCTTTAACTCTATGACCTGGACTAAGTTCTTGATTAAGCTTTAAACCAGCTCTCAGTTTTATACCAATAAGCATAAAAAATGCCCCAACAGTTGATATTACACCTTCTTCACAACAGTTTATGTAGCTTGCCATGGTTATACACATTCCCACATGTAATGTGGATGCTATGATGTAATGCTATGATCCTGGAGAATGTCAAACATCTTGGTGGTGTTCTGTGGCATCCTGAGAGTGACTTTACCAATGACAAAAATTCATACTATCTGATCAATAACTATGATACAGCAAGTTGGAGCAAATAAGGTGCAACAATCCTGATAAAATTTTATAGGACTTTGGAGACACCTTTCAGAAACTGATCAGAGAATGAAGTCCCTTTAGTATAATGTTGGCAAATTTAACAGCCTCAAAGACAGGATCTCACACCTTGTGTAATCTTAAGGCTGGATTCTCAAATTGCACTACTAAACCAGACTTTTGGTGTGTGCACACCTCATGTACCCACCTGAATTCTTGTAGGCAAACAGAGAATTTAGCCACTGGCTTTAAAGGTAAAATTGCAATTTGACCCCAGCATAAGCAACATTAGAACCAGGTCTTTCATGTCTTATAGTATTCTATATAGGACTCTGTGAGCCACAGGACAATTTATGTTCTGTAGGACACTGCCATGGGCGAGTTGTGCTCACACAAAACATCCAAATTGTTTTTTCTTTAATGCCACTACATGTCCCTACACTGCCTTCATTTCCAAATTCAGCTCCACTTATGTAACACAGACCACTGAACTGAATGATAGCATTGTTTGTAATGTATTTCTTTTATTTTGACTTTCCAGTCTGATTTAGTACTTTGCTTTGTCACATTTATTTAACTGTAAAAACATTATGTGAATCCAGAAAGATACTTTATCCCTGCATCTTGCTTTAGATCCAGTCTTTCAATGATAAAATTAGAATCTTACTCCTAGACAAGGTGTCAACATTTGCCTAAAAAAAACTTTATTCCTTTATTTGTAGAAGCTTATAAGTAGGTCATCAACACAAGTAACCCAGGCAAACATCAACAGTGATTAGAAAAGCATCTTGGCTCCAGGATGAAAGTCTAGTTTTAATGTACTCAATACCAATGCCATTTTACTTGTCTTTAAGTTACAGAGCAGTAAAGCAACTAACATGTTTTCTATTTTGGAGTGTGTTTTATGTTTTATATATAATGGAGGGCTCAAGAGATATTGAGAGTAGTGGAGAACATTATGATTAAAACAAACCACAAACAAACAAACAAACAAGAAAAAACTCACTAAAATTAAAGTATGAAATATTCTAGTAGGGGAAAATTGACTTGCATTGCTCTTCAAATAATCAGTTCATTAAGAAGGATTTGCATGAATTGTTACTGATTTCACTCAAAGGATGAACATTACAGAAGTATAATTTTTCTATTACCTTAACTGTGACTAAAATTAGCTTAATGTGCATTTTTCCCCAATATAACTAGAGAAGTTACCTTTTCTTGTAATACATTTATAAGCATAAATAACAGCAGAAGAAGTCATCATGATTTGGGTGCATTTCAAGAAAATGAAAAACATTATTTTCCTAAAATATGTATTTGATCAGGTGGGTTGTGTGATTTTCAAATTGTCGTCATGAATATTAATCAACATGAGACTTATACTTATGCAAGCTGAAATAGGTACCAGTCTGTGTCCCAGGCTGTTCTGTTTCACAGTCTTCCAACTGAGTGTTTTTTGAAGCTCATTTAACTAATTAAAAAAGCAATCAACAACAAAAAAAAGAACTAAAATCATCTTCAGCAGGTGGCACAAACTGAGAAGCCAAAGAACTCACAAACTACCAGCAAATCCTTAGTTCAGTTCAATGCAGTATTGGTGAGATGCCTGACTAGATTTTTATCAATTGCTTGAGTTTTATCAAGATTGCTGAAATACACAGATGTGTACATAAAGTGATCCATTGAATCTCTGTGATAACATGGGGGGGGAAAGCCCCCAAAATCCAACTCTCCCCCCAAAATCCTACCTACACACTGGCATAGAGATACACTTTCTCACACCCACATGTGTGTCCCAGCAGATACAGATGTGGCTGGCACACACACAGATGGAAGGTACGTACCCACACACCTCTAGGTCTACAGGGGGTTAGATAAACACTGTCTGGGAATAAAAACACATTCCTATGAATCTGTACATATAAAACATCCACATGAATCCAAGCAAACACATAAGCATAGATACACACACCTGCACACCCAGAGACACAGGGGCATGGGCAAGGCACATCCACAGGCACAGACAGCTCCAGAAGCACACACACACCTGCACAGCTGGCTGTGTACTCACATGGACACACAGATTATAGGTATGAGGAAGAGTTACAATGGCTATATCATCCCTGCTAATCTCTCCTTCCTTTTTGAAATAATCCAGTTTTAGGATCCTGGAGCGAGCCAGGTCCCTGCAGAGGAGATATTCCCAGAGGAGCAAAGCACTTCCAATTTCTTTGAGGTTCCCCACCTCTCTCTCCCTCTCTCCCAGCAGCAGATCCAGGGAGATGAGCTGGGCACTCAGTACAGCTTTCCCAGCTGCTGGCTTGGCACCCCAGGTTAAGGAAGGGCACAGGATGGCAAGCTTAAGATCTCATCTCTTCACCCCCAAAGCCTGTGGGAGCAGGAACCTCTGGGTAACAGCTGGACACAGCTCCTTTCTGCACCGTGCCCCGAGCCTCCCCAGCTGTCGACCACAGGGGTGCCCCGAACCCTACCTTTCCTCTGCAAGTGTAAAAGCCCTTGTTCTCCTCCTGCTCCCCCCTTCCCCGTTTCTCCTGCCCCCCAAATCCCGTCAGGAAACCTCTTTGCATTTCACCGCTCTAAACTTTTTCCTGGATGCTCAACCCGCAACCCCCGGGGCAGCGGCTGCGTCTGGTCCAGAGGGCAGAATGGGGCGGGGGTGGGCTGCAGGGACCCGGGATGCAGGGATCCAGGGATCCAAGCTGCAGGGTCTGGGATACAAGGAGTGGGATGCGAGGATTGAGATGCGGGATACGGGGATGTGAGGACCGCGATGCGCGAATTCGAGACGCAGGATGCGGAGACGGGGATGTGGGATGCAGGGACCAGGACGCGGGATAGCTGTGCCCAGCTCCTTACCGTGCAATGAGGATGGGTCCCGGTGAGGGTCTCCAGCTGCCCCCGGGCATCGCGGGCCTCCCGAGGTGCTCGTTAAACATCCACCGGGGAGTCTCACCCCCCAAACTTGTGGGAGCTGCTTCCTCCGGGAACAATCACCCTTTCTCCCCCCCACCTTGGATCGGATCCCGATGGAAACTCATCAAGGCCTCCTAACTGGTCAGAGGTAAGCTGTGAGGGAAGGAGAAGAGGGGGACAACGAGACGGGGAGGTCGTGATCACCAAGCGATGATCCCCTTCCTTTCCCCTCTCCTCTGGAGCACCCGCTTCCCGTTCCTCTGACCAACTTTGGCTCTGCCGAGCCGGGCAGCGCCTGGGACCGGCGCTGTGAATTGGGGTCCCTTTTCGCAGCCTGGCATCTTTCTAGATTTCCTCTCCTTTCCGGGCAAAGGGGATTGGTGCAAAGCTTTAAATTAGGAGGCGACCTAGAGTTGCAAAGACAGGGAGTGGGAGCTGGCTGGCGTTCGCAGACCGCCTCCCCCGGCGCTCGGCGCTGCGCGGAGGGGCCGGCTGAGCCTTATCCCTACCATTTATTCATTGACTGCCTTCCTAATTCTCACTCCGGAGCTGGCTATTGCTCCTGGCACGGCCGGGAGCGGGGCTGTGCAGAAGCCCTGGGAAGGAGGCGAGCCCCACGCTGCGGGGCTCCCCGCGGCTGTTTAACTGCGCCGGCAGCGCGGGCAGAGCGCAGCCCGGTCCCGGGGGGAGGACAGGGGTGTGGGGGGACGGGACACGGGGACGCTGCTGTCGCCTGGCAACCCTGCATCCCTGCCCCGAGCATCCCTCCCCCAGCGCCCTGATTGGACGGGGCCGGGGCGGGGGGAGCACACACGCTCCTCCGAGGATGCTGCGCCCCGACACTGCGACTTGTCGCATCCTCAAAAAGCCGGGAGCGGGCAGGGTGAGCACAGAGCAGCCGGGAGAGGCGAAGCAGTTCAGGGCGTTGTACCACCGTCCTCCTGCCTTCTTGCTTCCAGCTGGCTTGATCAATTTGCTTCTGCTCCACATCTCCTAGAAAAAGAATGTATTTGTGTGTGTATGTATGTATGTATATATGTATGTGGATGGATGGATGGATGGATAGATAGATAGATAGATAGATAGATAGATAGATAGATAGATAGATGATAGATACAAAGAAAATGCACCAATGTATGCACACAAATATATGCATATACACACATGCATTTGTATATACAGATACATGTATATGTATTATCCATAGCCTTTATATTATCTCTCTATATTCCAACTGGGAAGAGAGAAGAATAATAGTTACTGAGAAAAGATCACTTCAGAGTGATCTTCAGCAAAGCTGGATGCAAAGGGAAAAAGAAAACTACTTTTTGGCTTGTATATATTTGAAAACCATAGGTTTACATCAGCTGGAGTTTTAACAGAAGGTTGTGGTCCTAAAGAAAGAATGAAACCAGGTGAGGTGAGTGAGCTGTAAGAGTCAGTGAGCATGGATGCATTGGCTTCAGACAGGGTGAGTTCAAGTCATGCTGCATGGGGCATTGCTGGTGTTAAATGTGGCTTCGTTGCTTATTCTCTGCTATGGGGGACAGTGAGCAGCTGCTTCCTGCTGGTTGGGTGTAGTATGGAGAGGATGTCTGTAAAATCCCAATGCCTCCCTTTCCATACAGTCCCAGCTGGGACACTGTGGTTTTCTCATTCTTTAGCAGGGAGAAGCCCATTGCCCACTTCTCCCTGAATGTTTCCCTCCACTTTTGGACCTAACCCCAGGCAGCTCCCCACCAGTGCTCAGTTAAAGCAAGGAAAGAGGCACTGCAGTCAGGAGCTGCAGTCCAGCAGCTCACATGGGGCCACTGTTGTTTCAGCAGCCACAGTTCCAGTAAGGAGTTAAGCCAAAGTAAAAGGAAATAAAAGAAAATAATCTGCTTCTGCTTTGTAGTATTTTATGTTTAGTTATTTAACATCTGTTTACTTTTGTGTTCTACCATTATATTTGAGCTACTTGGCTAATTCTAAGAGTTTTTTCTTTCTTGGAAGCCAAGGACATTTGCAGAGATGTGCATGTTAAATTGTTTCATTAAGGACTAAAGTTAAGCAGGGAGCAAAATGAAAGACAGCAGTTTCTCTCAGGTTTACCCTACTTTACATTGGATCAAAATGTACATGAGATGTTGCTATAACATAAGGGTAAACTGGAATGAATAGGAAATCAGTCTCATGTCTTTTGAATCATACTACAATTTGACAAATAGGTTCAGAATACAATTTTTTCACAGTCCTGCAGGCTGATTGCCAGGAAAGACAAGGGAAAAGAAGGATCTGATTCTGCATTGCTTTGTATATAGCAATCATGCCTCAAAGTGAGTATGAAAATAACTTTTTCATTGGGTAGGATGTAAAACCCACTGTGTATGAAATTGGCCACCCCAGGCACCAAGTGGAATTTGGTTGAGGTGTGTTGTCTGATTTGCAGCAGGTCACTTAGAGCAGGGGAGGTGACCCACTAATTTGTTCTATGATTCAAAAAACATCAGTGGTACCGTGGTTTACTCCCTTTCCATGCCTTGCTGCTGTGCAACGTCTGATATCAGTCCCTAATGTTGCTATTACTTGCATTTACACATGATTCATGGCTACTGAGAAACAGGAAAATAAATCTGAACAGCCAAACAAGATGTAGGCAAAGGCAGAAGGGTTTCATTCCCATTTTCTTCCAGGGTTCTTCCTCAGCTAGTTCTCCTGGCACAAGAGGGTCTCATTTTGGCCATAAGACAACCCACCCCTGTCTTTCTAAAGCAGGATTCTGGAGACCTCATTTCAGTTTATGGCCCTGGAAAACCATGTTTATTTTTGTAGGGAGCACAACTGTGCCTGAATTCTCTTTTGGGATAGCACGTGGTGCATCCATGTAGGGTGTTCTGAAGATGCAGCCACGTACTGAGCGTGTGTTTTCAGTCTGTCAGAGGTTCAGGCTTACAGGTGCACACAGTGGGACAGTGCAAGGCAGTACAAAGATCTCAGTGAAGCTCTGGGCTAAGCTGTGTTTGGGTGCTACTGGCAAATCATTCATTTCAGGCTAAATTGAGCTCCTCATGCTACACTTAATTGTAGATACACCCACGGTTAGACAGAAATGAGGCTGTGTAACTTCTGCCAGGGGACAGCTTGGAGAAAACAAGCAACAGCCCTCAATGTCTATGGCCTGGATCCAAAGAAAGGGTTTTAATATGAAATGTGTTTATTTCCTTCCTGCCTGTGAAACAAAGATGGTAAAGCAGCATTAAATTTTCTTAAACAGGAATATTTTGCCTTTGTGAATTATCTATTAGTGAAATAGTAGTTATATCTAGTTAAAAGATCTATTTCTTTCAAATTCAGATCTCACATAACACCAAATTGAGTTCATAGAAAGCTTTGATGAGCTGAAGAATTTGTTTTTATTAAATTTGTGAATGTCATTAACAGGCTTTTCACCACAAATGAACAGATGCATGTCTTTTCCTTACACAGAATTTTAGCAAGAGCTTCAAGACTGTACACATGGGAACTTTCCAATTTTACATTTGATAGGAAGATACTGCTCCAGCAAAACACTTTGTAGGGTTCCCTAACTTGCTAGAAGCATCTGTTTTGGGACACACTCAAGTTATTTGCTGATTAAAGGCTAAAGCAAAGCTTTAGAAACATTGCAAATGTGCTTGTACAGCCAGTGGGTGACCTATGGATTGGGCCCAGCCTACCTGAATAATTCATGAGGCTTATGGTCTTTCCTTCTTTCCTGGGGACCTTCCAGAAATGGGCAGGAATAGGGCCATAGATCAATGAGGCTTTTTCTAGCAAATTGCTCCCTGCCACCTGATTTCCAACAGCTCTGCATCTGCTTCCTGTGTGGCAGTGGTGTGTGAGTGTGCAGGACCCCGTTCTGAGGCTCTGCCTGAGCTCACAGCTGTGGTCATCACCCCAGGGCCAATCCTCACCTCTGTGGTTTGGGGCACACATCAGAAGCACCTAGAGATGATACCATGTTCTTCTGGGAGCCTGCCAGTCTCAGGGTACAAAACCCTGTTGGGATGGTAGAAGTCACAGGGCTCTAGATGTGTCTCCACAGCCCTGCAGCCAGGTCAGTCTCTGTCTCCTGAGGCAGAAAGGCAAAAAGTTCATAATGGTTGATGCAGGGATCTACAAAACCCCACACTCTCTGACTCATCCCTACCTGCCAATTGTGAGGGGCATGGACATACTCCAAAGGAACAACCCTGGCTTTCAGAGGAATATGGGATTCCTAGGGAAAATCCACAGCAATGAAGAGTGTAAGGGGAGCCACTCTGTCATACTCCAGGACCTCATGGATTGCTGTGGAAAATTATACACAGCTGTGGTTGCTGGCTGGATACCACTGCCCAACAAAGCCCCCTCTACTTCCTCAGCTGGGCAGGGTGTAGAAAATATAACAAAAACAGGCTTTTCCTTTTCTCTTAACAAACAATACTGATGTTCTTCGTCACGAAGCTCATCATCAAAATGGAATGTCTTCCTTTCTCATTGTTAAGAGCCTTTGAAGAGATTTTAGGTCAATACACATGGTGCAGAAAGCCCTCATGTACATCCAATGCTGTTCCTCTTACGGCTGATTCATGTGGCATCCCCTGGGCCTTCAGTGACATTGTTATTCCCTGTCAGATGTCCTGTGATGTCTTTCTTAGCTGGCTGAAGGGATACTGGCCTAGTACCAACAGGAAGAATATGCCATGACATACTCAGGCTTTTTGGGGGAATTCTGAGCCTTTCTAATGCCCAAGGACAGTGGCAACTCTGACTATAAGGCTCAACAAAATGAAAACCTGTGCTTCATGTGTTATGGTCTGGCACATGGAAGCAAGACTGCATTCCACACTGTCTGTAGCAGCATCCTCCCTTCAGCCTCCATCTCCCATGACCATCAATGTCTTTACCTGTTTCTTCTCACCTTTCCTCCAGTGAATTTTCCCATTTCCTTCAGTCTCCCTCTACCTTTTTCACCTTCTTCTCTTTTACTCTTTAGATAGCTGGCTGCCTGCTCATGCCTATTAACCATGTCTCCAGTTAACCCCAAGCTCTCCTTGCCCCTTCTCCACAAAGAAACCTCTTTCCATGGAAAAAACCCAGCAGCTGTTGTTCATCTTCATCAGCTGCAAGAGGAGAAAAGGTCTGGCTTCACTGTGGGAACCAGCTGCCCTCTTTCCACCTCTGCTTCCTTCTCAGAAATCAGGTTTCCCAACATACTGCTGGAGACACACGTGACATCCAGATGTTGTCCAAATGGGGCTCCTTCATAAAAATACACGAGCAGCAAGGGTCCCTCCAGGTCCCTGCAAGATATACAAGTATACACACTCCACTTGCACCCTCCAGCCCTTCCCTAGCCAAAATCCTGCTGCAGTTTGTGCAGGTGCAGGGATGAACATGACACAGGATCTGCCTGATATGTGCAGGACACTTTAAATCTGCACCAGCTCATGACTGTGGGTCCAAGGTCCAGCACCCTTCAGCACCTCCTCACTCCATCCTTCCATGTCTCTGATACAGGAGGTGTTATTTGTCTTCTGAGAGGATGCTCTAGCCTTTCCCAAGAGGTGCAGGGGACAGGGCATGGCACAGTAGCACATTCTCTGCCATATTTAAAGTAATATGAACAGATGACCCTATTCTACAAAATACTGACTGTTACCTCTTTTACTGTGTGAATAATTGGGTACCAGATACCAGAATTTCCTACATATTTTGTTTTTTTCTTAAGTCACCTTTAAGTTTCTGTGCATTATTATTCTCTTTATTAGTGTCTGAGCTGCTAGCAGTCTAGCTTCTTCAAACTACTTCTTCCTCCCCCCCCCGAAAATCCCCTAACATTTCTTTTCTGTGAAACACTTTCCCTTCACCCATAGCTCTTCTCTGTAGGAATTACTGCATTTACATATTTTGTTTAAGGTGCTTAGGAATTATTGACAGGTTTGCCTTGCCCCTGGGGGGTGATGTGACACAGTCGAGCTGTGAACCACTTAAAGCATTGACTGGCTCATAGGAGGGATTACTTGTGACTCTGAATTAGGGCACAGGCCAAGAAATGTAGCACAGTGCTGTCAGGGCTGTGGCACACAGATCCATTTCCTTTATAATCCCATCATATCTATGACCTACCACATACAGAGCAACGTAAGAGATCTACATTTTCCCATTAGCACAAGATACAGGCTTCCCATGAAATAAATTCACTCACAGTCCCTACACTACTGCTTTGCAAGCCTGGAAACCCTGTTTTTATTATGTCAGTGAGTTTATTTCTGAATTCTTTCACACTGAGAATCCATCTGGATATACTACTTTCGAAGAGTCCTGCTGAGATTCTGCTTTGCCACTAGTTAAAAATGAATGGATAAATTTATAAACAGGAAGTTTATTGTATTTTTCAGCTGAAAGATATTCTAGAGTTTATCTTGGCTTAGATTTTTGTTAGAGGCATTTTGGTTTTTATTGTGTTTTCATTTTTTTTTTTTTCTTTTTCCCAACCATTTAGTTTTACTAGCACCCATGGAAGGAACAGTGAGTCCAGAATTAGAAAGCTGAAATAAAAGGAATGAAGTTCCTGGAAATGAGACTGGAACAAAAAACCCAAGAAATCCAAATCAGTCACAAGCTAAGGATCTTGACTTTCCCTTAACAAAGACATTTTCCAACAGGAAAGACATACCTGGCCTTGGAAAACTGCTAGTAGCATAAAATATAATTGAGCAGATGGTAACAAAAATAGCACTTGAGCTGTTTAAAAGCCTTTTATTGAATGCCTTTTTTTTTTTCCTTTCCCCTCCAGAATGCTGTTGTCCTCTCTAATTTAAGAAAAGACAAGAAATACGGGCAAATTGTGAGATCTGTATGTTTTTGTTCAGCTTGTTCTATTTAAATTGCACACCATTAAATGTGATTAAAAAGATAACTTAAAGTTGCAAAAGCAATGAGAACAAACACTGATAGTGGAATCTTAATTCAGCTCCCTCGTGCATGTGGATACACTCTACAATTGGTTTAACACTGTCTTTTTTTCTCTTTCAGAAAATCCTGACACATTCAGCACCCTAAAGAAATAGGGTTTTGTCAATAATTTGCTTTCCCTGCACTGCTCAGTGACTCTGCCTTGCCCTTTGTGTACTGTGCACTCATCTCCCTCTGCATTACAGTCAGGATGGTCTATTTCTTTTCAGAAGAGCATTCAAGTGTTTTGAAACTTTTTGTTTGTTTGTTCATTTAGTTTTTACTCCACTCCTGAGGTAAGGGCTGGTATGTTGGTTTTCTGTTTCCCAGATAAGACATATGCATTAAAACCTGAAATTGTTAGTGACTTTTTAGTACCTGATTTTTCACATTTAGGAGCTCTACACTTTCAGAATAGCTTACATGATACCTTGAAGTTAGGTTGCTGCTCACCTTATATTAAGTTTGTGCTCCCAGCTGTTGGTTTTTATCTGGTCCTAGAGTTTGACTAGGAGAACATTATGAGGTTTTTTAGACTCATAAGTGACTACATCTTTTTGTATGAAATTATGCAGATAGGCAGAGAATCAAAATAAAAAACTCCATCTCAGCCAAATTTGGCAAGGGTGTAAGCTGTTGTAAGCTGAACTTCATCATGGGAAATGCTCAGTGTCTTAGTTTTGTAGACTTAATTTGACTACTGCTTGGTATTAATCCTGGAGTTCTAACAGAAAGAGAAGGGAAGGGAAGGGAAGGGAAGGGAAGGGAAGGGAACTGCACCAGAAACCTTAGCCTTGTATAGAGACATGTGACAAACCCCAATCAAACCCCCTGATCAAACCCACTTAACCACAGCTTTGATGTTGGCAGTAGGTATAATTTGATAAAGTAGATAATGAAAACATCTTCTCTTGACTGTTGTGCTATTTGTGTTTTGAAGGAGTGTGATATGCAAGAACAANAAAGAAAAGAAAAGAAAAGAAAAGAAAAGAAAAGAAAAGAAAAGAAAAGAAAAGAAAAGAAAAGAAAAGAAAAGAAAAGAAAAGAAAAGAAAAGAGAAAAGGATAAGATCTCCAGAGTAGGGATTCTAGATGGATTTTGGCCTGGTAGCTCTCTTATGGTGCAGAAGGAGCACCTCATGTGGTGACAGTTGTCAGATCCTGGCCAAGGAGCAGAAGCAGCTTCCTAAGCACAGTGTTTTGTGATCACACCAAATGTCCAACAAGGAGGTATTTTCTGTCTAATCCTGGTCAGTAGCATGTACTTAGAAAAACTTGGGGACTGGACAAAATAGAACATTTTTCTCTTGATATGCCACTTATGGCTTCCAGCAACCTGTGCTTTAGGGACTTTAATCTTCTTTTGATCCCATTATTCTGTTTGCCTTTACAAAACCCTGCTGTGGGGATTTCCCTCACCAAAATAGTCAGTGTGTGAAAAGAACTTCCATTTTTATTTTAGTTTTTTTTTTATATTTTAAGCTTGCCTCAGCAAGAACCCTGATCTACTGTGTTCTGGGAAACCACAAATACTTTTTCCTTCCTCATTCTCTTCAATCTATTCATGGCTTTAGACATTTTTCATACCCTTCTCCTGAATAAAAGATGAAAAATCCCAGGCTATTAAGTTTTCCTTTCTCATGATTTGCTTCTGTCCACATTTTTGCCCTTCTCTATTATTTTTTAACTTTACATTCCCTTTTTCTGAGATCAGCACACCACCATTTGGAGACCCCCAGGTGTGGGAGAAATACCTATTATTATATAATGATAATATTGGTTTTCTTTTTTTTTTTTTTTTCCTCTTCCTTCCTAAAAAGTTCTATCATTTTCTTTGTCATTTTGACAAAGGAAAGCTGAGCTGGCATTTTCAGAGAGACTGTTATAAGGAGTAGTAGTTAATTTAGAGGCCATTGTATCACATGCAGAGCTAGAGGGTTTTTTTTTGTCTCATCTGCAGTTTTTCACATTCACTGACAGTGATTTTCATCTGCCATTTTATTGTCCAGTCAGTCAATATTGTGAGATCCTTTTGTGCCTTGTAGCTGCTAGTTTGGCTTTTTACTATTCTGAATATCTCTCTATATAAATAAGTCTCCTGTCTCATTAATCAACCATCTTCCAGATCTTTCCAGACTAGATTAATCAGTATTAATCCCAGAGCAGATAATTGGGGAGCTCACTGGGGAGGGAGGTCTTCCTTCATACTGAAAATGGAACATGAATCCCTTTCCTTTGCTTCCTCATTTTCAGGCACCTTCTACCTGCTCTTGTCTTTGCTAAGATTCCTTAGGACTCTTTTATGAGGATATTTGTCAGAAATGTTGCAAAGATCCAACTACAAGTCACCTGTATCTTATAGGATCCAAAGTGCTCCTGCAGCCACGTGCAGCACAGCTTTCCCCACACCAAGAACCTATTCCCAACAGATTTTTCCACACATTACTAAAGGCCATTCCTTGCTAGTTTTCTTAGCAATTTTCTGGTATGACAGACAGACTTATTCATCTCTTTTTCTCCAGATCACCCCCAAAATGCTATTAAACAACAGCTGACTTATTCTACTCCTCTGGTAACAGGGCTGAATTAAGAAAGAGGCTACAGATCACAGATCAGCAGTTTCATATCTGAATCCATTTATTGCTTGGGACTCAAAGTTTTTTATTGGTCATTTTATCACTTTTTTTATATATATTCTTGCTCTTGACAGCTAGATTTGAGACAGATCACCTCTGAAGAAAGGCTATGGTGAACACTGATGCAAAAAAATAATTTGTGTTTTCTGTTATAGCCTTAACATCCTTCAGTGCTTCTTCTATACCTGGGCTATTTATTGCCCCTCCAACTCTGCCAGCTTTCTTCTGAGCTAGTAAAGTAAAAAAAATTGGTATCTGATAGTTGTGCCTTTTTTTGCACATCTCACCTCAAAGCTCCTTCCTGTTTAATGTCTGACACTGAAGCTTTTATAGATCATAAAGCAATTGCCTAAATCCTATCTCTAAGACCAATAGGCAATTGACTGCAGAAGAGGGAATAATGTAAATGAGCTGTACTGAAGATGAACTTCCCAGCTGTTTGTGAAGACCTGGATATTTGTGGCCATTTGAATGGCATCTGAAGTGACTTGTATAAGTTTGAGGTAGATGCCAGGACTCATAAGTTCAATTTAGTGGAATATCAAAGTACCCTTGCAGCTACCTCTTCCATCAGTCCAGCCACACGGGTTTTACTTCATCAATTCTTACGTGGCTGTCAAGGCTTGCAGAGAAGTAAATGGGAAATACTTTGCTGACACTGCTCAAAAGAACTCTCATTTCTTGGACTGGCAATTTCATTTCTGACTCCCTCACCTTTCTGGTCATACTTCTAAACATTAAAAGAGTCAGAGATATTACCCTAGCAGTAAAACCCCCTTTTTTTTTTTCCTCTCTCTGTTTCATATTTCCTGAATCGCTTTTATGGGAGTAAAACAGGAGAATGGGAAGTGAAATGTCTAACCTATTACACCTGACTGATCAATATATTTCTGGTTTTGCCCTACAGTAGAAAGAGAAGTTGGCTTAGGTGGTTTCTCAGCTTACAACTAACTTTCTTTACTTCAGTCTAGGCAGACCCAAAGGAAACCTGTGCATACTAAAGAGTAAAAAGGCTTGAGGACATCTGCAAAGGAAAGACACTTCCCTCTGGTTTCAACTCAATGGGACTTGCTGATATAGTTCAACCAGACAAAGAAGAAAACTGGCACCAAGTGCTTGCAAAAGGCCTGGCAGATTTATTACAAACACCAACTACCTGTATCTAGCATGTAAACACGTACTGCTAAATACTGGAGACAACCCCACGCTCACAGGGTGGTTGTCAGAACAACCTTAACTTTCTGAATTTGCTGGTCTAGATAAACACCTGCTACTGATGAAGCAGATAAAACAGGCCAAGGAAAGATTTGACTTGCTGCAGATTATGATCCAAGTAACTGAGACAGAATGAAAAAGGTCTGAAAACCAGTTGACACATCAGCTGTGAATTGTGGCACAGAAAATAAGACCTCAAGAGTGTGAAATATCTGTGGCATAAATGGGTAAAGTGGATTGGCCTCTTTTGGATAATTGGCTATACTCAATGGACAGAAGCAACAATTCTTTTTCTCTTTGTTTTAACTTAAGATGTATAATTGCTCTTACCAATTTTTGACAACTCTTTTTAGATGTAGGGTGTTAGATGACTCACATCCTTAAACTGCCTGTCTCCCTCTGTTAATTGTGAAATGAGTCTTGGTTGCACCCCAGACATTTGGCCAGATGAACACCTCTCTAGAAGTAATTGTTGATGTCTGTCTGAGCCCTAAATGTGTCTGAGCCCCAAATGCACCTGGTGAAGGGGCCAGAGGGGTCTGCAGAGGGCTCCCTGTGGCAATGCCCACCCTCCCTTCGTGTCACCTCAGCAGCCCCATGGTTCCCAGCCCTGCAGCTCCCACAGCACAACCTTCCTTTCCTCTGCAGCTCTGCCAGCCCTGTCAGTCACTGAAACCAAGAGGATTAGGAAAGAATAAAGAAAATCCCTGCTGCTTTTTGCCTCGGGGCAGCAGAGGGCTGCAGGAATGGACACGCCAGGATCACCTTGGTTTATAGAGTGGCATCCTAGTTGTTCTCATGTATTTAATCTTTTTGTGCCAGCTGGAAGTTGAAAAGTCTGCACTGTAAAGTTGAATTGTATACTTATAAGTCTATTTTTTTAAAAAAAAAAAGGAAATGCAAAAAAGAAAAAAAAAAGAGTCTGTTTAGGATTTGTAAAATCTAAAATCTATTTCCATGTGACTGTAGCTATTCTGAGAAATAACAGTGAAATGGGAAACAAAATCTACAGATAGAACAGTTTTTTGGTTTTTTTTTGGTCTTATTAGTGTTAGAGAAATAGCAGAAAATATTTTTGTATTCTGTTTTACTCTGACTGACACATTCATGTTAAAATTTTAATGTTGCTAACAGCCATTCTCTCAGCAAAACCATATTTCTGTGAATAAATTCTGTTTATGTTATTTCTTACAGTGCTAAAACTCTGCCAAATAATTATATTAAATACATATCTGTGATAAAAGATGAATGGGATAGGATGCAGGTGACTGCATGGAAGATGAACTTTTCAGCCTTTCACTTGCACTGTTTCCTAATAAGTTTCTCTCAGACACTTCTATAAACCTCTGAGATGCTCCTTATACAGCAAACACAGCAAAATAAAACTGAACTCATCTTAAAAAATCAGTGACTTTCTATTTAATAAGCTTTCTTCACTTATTTCTCTGCCCCCAGAATTACACTTTTCTCAAACACAGAAAAAAGCAAGATCCAGCACGACCCCATTTTACCCTATTTATGTCTGTTTACACATGCTCCCCTGCA
This sequence comes from Urocynchramus pylzowi, assembly GCA_013397555.1. Classification (NCBI taxonomy): domain Eukaryota; kingdom Metazoa; phylum Chordata; class Aves; order Passeriformes; family Fringillidae; genus Urocynchramus; species Urocynchramus pylzowi. The sequence goes on from VZRH01002389.1 coordinate 327,757, forward strand.
CAAATCTTTCCAGTTTCATACTTACTGTCTGTTTTTAATGTGGAAGTTGCTACCATGGGAAACATGGTAAAATGGTATGATATGATAAAATTTACCATTCCATAGAATCATAGAATCATTTAGGTTGAAAAAGCCCTCTAAATCACAGAGTCCAACCACTAACCCAGCAATACCAAGTCTTCCATTAACCCATGTCCCCAAATGCCACATCTGCACATCTTTTAAATGCCTCCAGAGATGGTGACTGCATCATTGGTCTGGGCAGCCTGTTATTTTAGTATAGGAGCTTCTAAGTATTTAAGTTTTTAAGGCCTTGACTTATTCAAATGAAATTAATTTTGTGTGTTTTGGGGATTTGGGGATGAGATTTGCAAGCAGATATTAAGGCTTTGAAGATATACAAATGTTATCCAATGCAAATTCCTCTGGTATTCATAAAATCTCATCTCACTGCACCTCATTTTGGATGTGTCTGGAACCTGCTGCTGCACAGCGTGGAATAAGCCAGCCTCCACCTCCTGGGGAAGCACCAATGAAATAATTATCTGCTTGCTAAACATTTCCTGCCTTAGCTGTGAAGCCTCATCCAAATCTGCTTTGCCTGTGACCTTTCACAAATCCATTTCTCCAGGGCTTTTTACACCTGATGGATGCTACAGGGAGCTTGTGGCATGTTCACTCTGCACCTGCAAATCCTGCAGACAGAGAGATGGCAGCTCCCACACCACTGAGAGGTGCAAAGCCTGATTTCCCTTGGGTCCCTGGGTTTTGAGCTTCTGCTTGAGGATACTGTGAGAATAGGCAGGATTTATCTGGCTTCATCTGATTAAAGACAGATATTTATAATGGAGGCATATTTGTAAGCTACTCACCTGAATCTTCCTTGCTATATGTCTACCTAAGGATGAGGTGGAGAGACTTCTGAGGGTGCCTTTTCCTCTCCACTTCTTCCAAAGGCAGCCTCAGGCAAACAGCTCAGGTGAAAATGTCTGTCCTGCAGGATTAGGAGAGGTGGATCCCATCTCTTCTGTGCATGGGTCACTCTGTGGGGCTGCTCACATTTTCAGGGTTACTCATGTGCATCAGTGCTTCCTGCAAAGGCAGGCAGGCAGATCTGCTCCTCTCTCTATAAATGGGCTCATTCCTGCAGGGAATGAGTGCTCAGGGTTGCCCAGAGAAGTTGTGGAAGCCCCAAGCCTGGAAGTGTTCAAGGCCAGGCTGGATGGAGCTCTGGGGAACCTGGGCCTGTGGAAGGTGTCCCTGCCCACAGCTGGGGGTTGGAACCAGAGGATCTTTAAAGCCCCTTCCAGCCCAAACCATTCTAGGACTCCTTGTGGTATTTCCATTTTCTTCAGAGTCACCTTCCTTACTCTGAGAACTGCACAGAAATCTGAGCCACCCAGAGCAGCTGCTGAACTTTCAGATGCCACTATATTTCAGTGGCTGATTAGATGTCTTGGACCTTGGTGTCCTCTTTCCTTCCTTGTCTGTCCCAAGATGATTCAATTTGACCTAGAATTTTAGGGCTTGCCTTCAAGGTCTGGCACTTTAAACTTAAGCCTTGAATGCTTGTTGATCAAATCCCCTTGGATTGCCTGAAAACATAGTTTTTCAGGCTTCCCTGTAAGGAGTACAAAAGGTGGAAGAACTATAAAAAAATGGCTCTTTTATATAAACTAGTGGATCAAACACAGTGATGGATACATCAAAGTATTTGCATGCCTGATTTCTATTTCTCTTAGAGGGAATGCAAGCAGGTAAACATTTTCCTAGATCTGGCCCAGAGGCTAAACAGACTTTCAAAGGATATATAACATTTAGGTATTTTGTAAGTAAACAGTCTTTATGCTCTGCTGCACCGAAGCAGCCTGTTTTTAGTTTTCACATGTAAAGAAATTTCAACTCATCCTTTTAGTCACAACTGTGTGTGGACAAAGTTGGACAAGATGGCATCCCAAGAAGACTAAATTGCCCAAATATTTCTAGTATGAAAAGCAAGTGGAAATACAGCCATGAAATATCCCACAGACAATAAGCTCCAAAGTGACCTCAGAAGTTTTTTGGTTCCTATTTCTTCCTGGAGACAGGAACTATTATGTTTAAATCAAATCAGGCAACTTAATAATGATATCTAATCAACAGAGAAGATAAGGAGGAGGCTACTGTACTCCTTTACCTTATCTTAAGATCTTTTTTTGATCCTACTGTTGGAATGGAGAGGCCACACCAGTTTGACTTAGTCTGGGATTACAAACTGTGTTATTTCAAATTGCAACATATTTCTACTTTGTCCTTTCCCTTGCTTCATTTATGGTTAATGGCAGCTGTTCCTCATGGGCCTCAACAGAAAAACGACTGTGTTCAAACACCAGCACACCACTTTATCTGTAAAATTATTTCTTGATGCTTTTGACTTTAAAGTTTTGTGTGTGAATAATCCCCCATTCTGTACAAGAGGTTTCATAGGAAGTGTCTGAAAAATCGAGTACCTAAACCCTTATTTCCTGAGTTTTATTCCAAAGCCTGAAGTGTCATTTTTCTAAGCACTCATCAGAGTGAACCTGCATCAGGTCTTTCACTCCTGAGATGAACTGTACTACCAGAGGCTGTTTTTGCTATACTTGCAGTCAGCAGCATCCCAGGCTGGCAGAGTGGGAGCTTTCAGTGCTTCCAGCATGGATGGCTACACCTGATTGTGCAGCCTGTTTACAGGGAGGAGATGAGCTCCTGAGTTTTGTTTTTCTGATCATTTTCAGAACTCAATGACAGGAGGATTCATTTCCTAGACTATTAGGAGCTATTTTGATTTGACCTCCTTTGACTGGGAGGGGAGATTAGATAAGTGTTCTGAATGTAGCCACCTGGGGTGTCAGTCACCTAAATGCAGGCATGGAGTGACCTTTCAGATGCCCCTGAGCACCTGAACTACCTGCCTCTCTGCAATACATATGAATTATCAGAGGCCACAGCTCTCTGGAGCTGCTGCTAGAAGCCAGTCAGAATACTACAGAATTTTTTGTTCAGACACTTGATTTTCACCTTATCCTGCAGATAGGACTCACCTTGAACTTAGTCAAGAGGAATCCTTGTGCAGCTCTTTACAAGTTAGGTAAACATTATATAAATACAAAAATTAACTTCTGTTGTTCTCTTAGTGATGGAATGGGTAGATGCTTTTGCTTTGGATTTGGAATGTCATTAAAAAAAAATCTCAGGCAAGCAAAGGAGAAAAGATTTTACCCATCTTTTATCTAAGGCCTAACTCTTGGCTTCATCTTCAGTTATGTAAACTGTTATACCTTTGGTCAAAATCAATAAAGTCATGCCAGTTGACTTGATGGGGATGTGCCCAAAGCTTAACTAGATCATTTATTTCAAATATAACAAGAAGACAAAGGCTGCATCTGTATCTTTCAACCTTAAGTTCCCCAAGCACTAAATTAAATCATGCAGTGACTAGGAATAGTTGTGCCATTAAAAATGTTCAGAGACAGTTAAAAGCCCAACTGCTACCCATGACCCAAATTCAAAATGGCCTTCAAATTTATTTTAAGATGCAATATGATACTTTTGATTCTCCCTTCCCTTGATCTGTTGTGTAGATTAGACCTGTGGTGGAGGAGCAGTAGAGATTTTGGTGACAGATGATGTTCCCAGAGAAGTCTCTAGGGTGAATTTCCCTCTAACTTCTAATGGTGCAATGCCAAAAGTAACCCTTAAGCCAATTAATTGAATTACACAAATAAGTTACAATTCTGTGGGAGTATACCATAGACAAAATTACTTCTTAAATTGCATCTGGACAGCAGCGTTAATGAGGGCAAAAGAAATTTGTGGTACTAACAAGGGAGAAGCTTGATTAATAACTCATCCATAAAATGTGCATGATATGAATGATAGTGAATTCCTTACAGAATTAAAACACAAACAAAAATCCCTCTCTCTGTCCTCAGGGATGAGACCCATGACATTTAATCTATGTAATTGTCAACCTACCATGTAAACATCCTTTTAAAAGTCTTTAAATTTGAATTTAATTGCTACCAGCTCTTGATTACATACAGACTACATAATCTATCATTGAATCAAATAATTATTATTACTGTTGGGAAATAGGGAATTATGCAAAAGCCTAAAGGAGAACAGCATGGCAGGTGAGAAACAAACAAATGAGGGTGGGGTAATCAATCTCTGTGCCATAAAATGCTAATGTTGTCCAAATAAATATGAATTTTCTTCCAATGCTTGATATGCTCCCTACCAAGCATGTCACTTAGCCTGTGGCATGCTTTAGTTTAGTTTAAAGTGGCACTACCATTAACACTTTAGCAAAATCATAATAGTTCCCTTTCATTTTCATAAAAGTAATTAAACTTATCAGTTTTCTTGTTGTGCAACAAGCCAACCAATAAATGGACAAAAGAAGTTCAATTTGTGGTATTTTTGAATTAGCATCCTATGCACCAGGGATTATTCAGATATGAGATTCTGAACTAACTATTTTTTTAAAAAGAAATTTTAAAAAAAGAGGAAATAAGAATGCTATTGAAAGAGAAACATTCCAGTCAGTTCCTGCATTGATGAAATTACATTAACTACAGGATAGCTACTAATACTTCATTGCAAGCTCACAGTTTTTTCAGATAAAGGTGACCTGGTGACTCCAAGAGGAGACAGAAATTTAAATTGTATTTAAATAAACAAATACCTTACCATGGTGAGAAATAAATTGTGTGCTTGGGCAGACTGGACTTTTCAAGGTACACTGAACCTAGAGGAGGCACTGAATGGAAGGACGCATTCTTCTCATGGAATGCAAATTAAAGAACTCTGAAAAGAACTGTGCCATGAAATTTGCTCAGAGATAAAGGAATGAGTTGAGAGAGGAAATAATATTCTTGGAGATTTCATAATTTATATTGGCCAAATTTCAACCCCCTCATGAATAGAAATGCTTAATATGTTTTAAAACCAGTCCTAATATATTATTCAGAGACAAGTGTAGAAGTCTGCATTTGATTTATGACCACAAAGAATGAAAAGACAGAAAGATAGGCAGCCCCCAAGGCTATTTTGTCCAGGTGATACCTTCCCCAGTCTGACTTGCAGTGCTCCATATGATGAGATTCCCTGTCCTTTGAAGGTCAGTTATGCTGGAACAAAAGTCCAGCAGGGACGTTCTGCTTATCTTCCAGCCAGATGCTGGCCTGCAAGGGGGACACCTGCAAACTCAGCTGCCTCACTCCATACCCAGGAGAAGAAAAATAGAGAGATGTGTGTTAAACTCAGTTGATTTCAGCTCATTACACCATGCTGCCAGAAGGGCTGGCTGCTCGGATGTGTTGTCCCTGTCCCTCTGCCGGCAGATTAGGGACAGGGACAAGGAGGCTGAGAGGTGGAAACCTACCAAACATTATTTCTGATCCCAAGTTTCTGAGAGCTAGGAAAGCTCATGTGGATGTTGCCAAGTTTTCTGAATAGATTCCTTAAGACTTTTTGACTCAGGAAAGTGATCAGTGAGGATTTTCATTGTAGCAAGAATTTATCTTTCCCTTTTGTCCATGATACTTTCATACTGCCCTTTAACAAAATATTATGCTTGATAGTCCTGTGGGTAAGACACTTGATGTGATATGGGTGACCCAATCTTTGTTCTGTCACAAACCTGATCTTGGACCAAATCATAAAGGCTTAGACCCCTAAGTGCATGTCCCACCAAAATTTTCAAGTCTACTAGCTTGAAGTACTTTTACGTCCTTGATTTTATTCAGGCTTGTGTACTTTAGGTGCACATATATATGCACAATTGAACATCTCACAAGGTGCCTATCTTTATCAGCCTGCTTTGCCCTTGTTTTCTCAGTATAACAGCTGTTTTTAGCTGATCTTAGTCTTTAGAAAATGAGCAGGATAGAAATTATCTTTCTCTTTTTATACACATATGCAGGCAGCACAGCATGAGCAGGCACCAGGGCTTCTGTCGTAACAACGAACACAGTTCTTACACTTAATTGGATGATCATAAGATTTGAAAGCAAGAAGATTCCCTCCAATCAATATAATTTCTAAGCAAGTATTTCCAACTGCACTTTCAGATTTCATGAACTGGAAATGAAGAGACCCCTCTCCTTTGGGGATCTGTGACCTCAGTGAATACTGAAACAAAAGCACATCAGACACTTAACTTTTGAAAAAATTTAGGAGCAGGGCTTTGTTTTCACTCTCTGGCCACATCTGATGGCAAATTGCATTTTTATTAATTTATCTTCTTTAATATTGTGGGCAGGAAGACAAATAACTGTCTCAGTATATAAACACTTCCCTGGAAATGAACAGATGAACAGATTTCAAACCCAGTTTTCCTCATGCTCATCTAATTAGCTTTCTTACATGAGAGGTTGTGGTATTTCAACAAGTAAAAGATGCTGATTTTCAAGTGAAAGTTTGCAGCTAACTCTTAAGTAAATCTGTTCTCTTGTTTTGGAGACATATGGAACAAACTTTAGATTCACCCAAATTCTGTTAATTCCTCAATATATTTAAACCATATAATCATTTAGGTTGTAAAAGACCTCAGATCACTGAGTCTCAAGTAGCTGGACCTGTATGACTCATGCAAAGTAACACATGAAGACAGGAATAAAATCTGGATTTTGGAATCCTAGTGCAGTGTTTTCAATAGCAGGAGTCTTGACTTCTCTTCAAACCAACACCTGGGTTTTTCTGCAAGCCTCTAACACCTCCCAGACCAACAGAAGCGTAGCAACAACTGCCTGTGCACTAAACTGCAGTGACAGAGAACACAATCAAAACAGAGAACACAATCAAAACAAATTGTCAAAGAAATATTTGAACATTTTACGGTATTTTAAGAGAGCAAAGGAATCTGTTTTCCCACAGCTGAAATGATTACTCACCCCACCACAAGTTTTGATGTCTGTTTTAGTGATAATCTCCGCTGCTTTGAAATACACAAAATAATGAACAGCTGCTCTTGCTGATGAAATGCAGAAGCAAAGTTGAGGTACTAATCTCTCATAAAAAAAACTTTATTGCATCTGTAATAAAAAGGCAATAAGGGATTATTTTTGATGCAGAACAAACCATAATAGCGATAAGAACAAAGTAAATGTATTCATCCCCTTCCTTCCTAAAATCTGACTTTGCTACCTTTGTAACAGACGTTTGGATGGTGTGCACATGCACATGGTTCTTGGGAGGGTTTAACTGCTTCATTTTTAGTGCTGTGTCTTGATGCAGTGCCTTCACCTGTCCTGGTTTCATCTGAGGAAGAGTTAATTTTTTCTTACTAGCTGGTCCAGTGCTGTGTTTTGGATGCAGTGTGAAAGTGATCTTGATAACAAACTGATGTTTTAGTTGTTGTTCAATTGTGCTAAATCCAGGGCTTTTCATTTTTCTATGCTCTGCCAGTGAGCAGATGTATAAGAAACAGGAGATGAGCATGGCCAGGGCAGGAGACTGGAACTGGCCAGAGGGATATTCCACAACATACAACATGCTCAGTATAGAAACTGGGGGAGTTGGCCAGGGAATGGCAATTGCTGCTTATGGGTGGGCTGAGCGTTGATTGGATCATGGTAAGGAATTTATTGTTGGTCACTTGTTCTTCTTTCCATTACAAGTGTCATTATTATAACTAGTAGATTTGACTTGATTTCAGTTTTTAAATAAATTTTATCTCAACTCATGAATTTTACATTTTTATAAAAATTTTCCTCCCCATCCCACTGAGAAGCCACTGGAGAGCAGGGTGAATGGCTGCATGGTACTTAGTTGTAACTAGGATTAAACCACAGCTCTGCACTCAATTACCTACTGGTTATGTTTTTGAACTACAAGTGTATTTTTTTTCTTTTTATACCCATTAATTATTGCTATTCTAGCCAAAGCTTGCAAACTTATAAGCAGAGGAGTGTGCAATGAATCTGCAAAGAGATTACTTGAAGAAGAAAGAAAAAGAAGCAAAGGCCTGTGAAATTAACCTGGCTGATCTAAGACACTCATTGTGGTAATCACATATCCTCTGAACAGGGAGAGACATAGTTCTCCCAGGATTTTCCTGGGAAGCTGTAAGAAGCTGTGAGAAAGCTCAGAAAAAGAATTAAAACAATTATTATCTCTCTTTCTGTAACTCTTGTTTATAGGTATAGTTCTCCAGAGTGTGCTATTCATAGTTCACCAATAGTGTGAGAGGTTTTTACTTTGAGACCAATCAAGTCTCACCTTAGTGAGTTGCATTATAAAAAACCATGCTACTTTCATTAAATGCCTTCTCATTCACCTTCTGAAGTCTGGAGTATTTTCTTCCCATCCCTGACTCAACAGCATCAACTCCTCATAAAGATTCCCCTTCCACCCCTTCACCATCTTAGTGGCTCTCCTTTGGGCATTCTCTGATAGCTCAGTGTATTTTTTGTGTTGTGGTGTCCAAAACTGCACGCTGGCCTTGAGGTGAGGGCACTGCAGTGCAGAGCAGAGTGGGACAATCCCCTCCCTTGCCCTGCTGGTTCCCCAGTCTGTCCATACAACCAGGGTTTCCCTGTCCCAGGTGCAGAATCCATCACTAACCCTTGTTAAACTTCACGTGGTTCAAAAGGGACTGACATCCCCTGTGGAACAGGTTGCTGCCCAGAGGGCAGAGGTTACAACAAACACAAGTGCTGAAGTGAGCTCACTGACTTGTAAAGCTCTGCAGACATTTCCTTGCTCAAATGCAAGGGCCCAGATGGATTTGGATTCTTGCTGATCTACAAGGGATTCTCACATCATGGCCACTTTTCAGCTGGCATAGATACACCAGTTTCCTCCTGCCATCACAATTTTCTGGGAGAGGTGGAGGTAAGAGATGGGCACAATGCAGATCTTTGCCATAATTTTAGCTGGTTTAAGAGTCTGTTGGCGTTAGTTCTTGCTGAGCAGTCAATTCAGGCAGAGGGCTGTGACTTCTCTCTTTTCCTGCACTGAGCAGGAACTGGGTACAAGGAAATCTGTCTTGTGTTTACCAAGTCAGGGCAGTAGAAATGAATTGCAAAGGATGACTACATTTATTTGATAATTTGATTTATAATCCTTTTTGTTACATTGTTTTTAAGAAGATAGATCACATATAGTTCACATATAAATCTTTATAAAGTCATGAATGTCCTATAAATCATCTGTGTACATGATGGGTTCTGCAGAGAAACAGATACTTTAAGACTAAAGTGAAAGTTTCATTTAGGAAAGCTCTATGTGAATATTTTATACCCTTATACCTATTGATTTATTTGAAAACAATTGAAATAATCTAAGAAAGAGAAAATATAACACCAATGCTTTTTAGAATAAGCATTTAATATAAAATATCAAGCAAACATTGTTACACTTGATATTTTATCCAGGGTTTCAAACCCATCAGGATTTAGCATTTATTAGAGATTAATGGAAGGATGAGGTGGAACATGATGGTGATTCAACCAGAAGCAGGGCAGTGGTCAGAGGGTGCTCTCTGAGCATGTCACCTCCTAGAAGGAATCCATCAAAACTGAAGGCCATGGAAAAACAATCCCCAATAGCATGGTCCTAACTGCAGTAGGGCTGGGACAGAACCACAGGTTGTGCAAATTTGCAAAGCTCAGTGATTTGCTGACTTACAAAAACAGGGGATCTACCTATTCACAGTTTATTTTTTAATATGTATTTGCAAATGACAGAAGTGTTAAGTTCAGCGTGCCTGATTTTCTTCTCACTTATGTCAGTGTCAATCAGGGATATCTTCACTGAATTTACTTAACACACTTCTTTCTGCCCTCTGGCTTCCCTGTAGCTAGTCCTAATTAGAACTGTGCAAAGAGTTAGCTGGGTAAGTAATTCTCTAAAAAAATAAGATTAAAGAAATATTAAAAAATCTTAGATTGAATAAAGGAACTGAAATGCCATTTTGTGCCAAAGAGGTCTTATCTTGGCTTGCAACTCAGAATGTTTATCTAAGTAGCAAAGACTCAAATGACTTTCAGGCTTGAGTGGTGTAAGCAGAGATTCAGAGAGATCCTATCTGTGCTCCAAGTCAGGCAAGAAGCAGTTTGGATGTGGACCTCCCAGACAATGCATACACCTCCAGTAACTGAGTTGTATGCAAAAACTGGGAAAACCTGCTTTGGCTTTGTTAATAGCACCTATTTCTTTACATGTTGTCTCCCAGAAAATAATGTGTTATTGTGGAAATGTCAAAACAAAATATTTCAGTGTTCTAAAAAGTTTTTTGTTTCTGTTTGTTTGGGGTCTTGCCATACATAAATGTTGTAACAGTGATGGTTTGGTTCCCTGAAAACCTCTTTCATGTAGGACAAATATGTAATTTGCTAGGGTTGTGGGTTTCTTTTTCTTTTTTTTTTTTTCTTTTTTTTTCCCCCTTGAGTAATAGTAATTTGCATCTGTGTAAAGCAGAAAAAAAAAAGTCAGAGCAATGAGATTATGCTGACAAGTGCCTGATACAAGCAGGAGGAGAATGGGAACTGACTGACTGATGGAACCAGACAGTATCTCTCAGCTCAAGTAAGTAAATGTCCATTATTCCTGGGCTGCTGCATCAGCAAAGCAATTAAATTAAGGAATTCTACAGACTTCCACATAGTTAAAAGGAACTAAACCAGATTGAATGTAGAGCATTACACACCAGGGAGGAGAATTAGAAGGGTGGGGTTAGAAAATGAAAATCCTAGGGTACGAAACAAAGAGAAGTAAAATGCTCAGCTAAGGAAATTATTATTATGATAGTGAAAAAGAAATGCTATTATTGCTTGGAGGATTTCAATTCTATTTTATGAACCCTGGTTTGTATCCATGACCTTCTGAGGTCTCTGCTAAGATAACTGTGCTCAATTCTCCATGTACCATGAAGTGATTTCTTAGACCATTCGTGCCTATATGGGTCGAATCTATTGATAGTTGCAAGGGTGGGGACACAGAAATATCTGACTGTTCCATAAATAAATTCTGTACACCCTGTTTGTGAGGACTGACCAATATCAGCTTTTCTCTTTGAGCTTTGAAGCTGCAAGCATCTGCCTTCAAGCTGCATGACTCCTTCTGGGACTTCTCTGAATCCAAGTAATCTCCTTGAGCAATGGATTCATTTGATGGTTAACAGTATTGCTGCCAAGAAGAGATTTGTCATATCTTTAGGCTAAGAGGAGGAATTCTGCAGTACTAGCTAACTCCTCTCCACAGGGGAAATCAGCATATTCTTCTGGATATGCTGCAGTCCTATGATCAATATATTTGTTCACGTTTAATGCTACATGTGAAAACCAGCATTCTTATTTTGAAAACAGCTGCAAGCAAACAGTGACCTATATATAGGATTTGTCTTCTTTCCAGCTTTATTCTTAACAGAATTCATGTGGAATTAATTGTAAATAGCTGGATTTGAAGGTGTCTTGGTTTTTTTTTGGAGGAAAGTTGGCATTTAAATCTCATTCTGCTTAGCTAGTCAATAACAATGTTCTTAGCTTCTGAAACTTGGACAGATTTATAGCTTCAGCAAACTTTCACATTGCCATTTTTAAATACACATCATATATTTCACAGATCATCTCAGCAAAATTTTTAGGCATGCCAACGCAATTTAGGAGTCTAGAGTATATTTAAATACGACTGAAGCATTTGAGAAAACAAACCCCAAAGACTTCCAGTAGGATTTAGACCATCCACAAGTTAATTTCCAAATGTCACATGTGCCTGGATGTGAAACTATCCAATGCTCTGATACATATGACAAAGGTATTAATCTTGAATGCCCATGTTCTTAAACTAGTGGATGGTTGAAGACATTGATAACTCAACTTCCAGCTGCAAGAGCCTGTCAAGTCCATATATTTGTGGTATTCAGTGTATGAAAAACCAGTGAGACACTGACAGTGCTGGGAAGATCCCTGAATCTTGTGGCTGCACATCACCTGGGTTAACAAACAGAGCACAGGCCCCTCACCCAGCCCAGTGCAGCAGCAGTTCTCACATACCCACATATAGGGATAAGGAGCAAGAAAAGAGTGTTTCTGGTTTCCCAATAACTTGATTGTATTCAGATGAGGTACAAAGTCTGTTCAGGCTCAAAAAATGTCCCCATTTGCTGAGAGAGGGGAACTTAGAGCTTTCATATGTGAGGAATTTGCAGTGCCATCAGGAAAGGGATCTCTGAACTCCTCCTTCTGAGGGTTGTTCACTGCAAATGGGAGCACGAAGAGATGACTGAGATGGAAATAAAAAGCTGGGAGAAGCTTTTAACTCAGGTAGCTAAAGCAGAGCTCAACAGAACCCTTATCCCAGAGCTTGCCTTGGGGATGGGGACCAATGTCTATTCACAAAGAAATGGAGCTTGTTTTGAGGTGTCTCTCCTGTCTCCATTGATGGTTTCCAGGCTGCTGGGTTAAAGACCACCTCCATCGGGTTCCAGAACCCAGTGAGTGCTGCAGCCAGGGAAATTCTCCTTCAGAAGTAATTTTTTTTTTTTTTCTTTCACTTCTTTTTTTCTTTCTTGTTTAGAACTTAGCTTGATGCAGGTTGGGACTAAGCCTGCAAGCTGTCTGCTGGATTTTTTGTCAGTTCCACAGCTGCAGTAAGAGCTGTAAAATGATCAAACATATCAAATTTCTCGCAGTGTCCGCAAAGACTACTGAAGCTTACAGCTCTTGAAAAGGCTTTCAAGGACCCTGGAAGCCCTGAAGATACTTGAATGGAGCTAGGCTTTTAGACTGAACTGCAGAAAGCCTCAGTTGCTGCAAACCCACTGAAACCTGAAAGTGCCTTTTTTGCTGACTGCTCCAGACTCTCAGGTCCTGGGAGCCTGTCTCATGGCTTCAAGCCACAACTAAACAGCATAATCCACCTGGATGTTTTAACAAAGCTGGCTGTTTAGAAGTCACAAGGCCTAGGAAGACTGTCATATTCAGCTCTAGAGGTTTCCTCCTTATAACAGGATGCTTGGGCAAAATTTCTGCAGCTCAGTGAATACTAAAAGACCTGTACTCATTTTATGGTAAAATTAGACTGCAGCTAAATAAGTTACAGCCACCTTTATAATGCTGCCTGATGTCNGTACTAAAAACCTGTTTAAACACCAGGCCCAACATCTTATGGTAAAACTGGACTGCAGCTAAATAAATTATAGCTACCTTTATAATGCTGCCTGATGTCTTTCATTGTGAAACATTCCATGTTTTCACAGCACTTATTCCAATGGAAAAGAGAAGAGTTGGAATACAAACAATGTGGGATGAAAAGACTGTAAACACTAAGTTGAACTATCCCCTTTCAGTTACCTTTGTAATTTATGCTTAGTGCTAATTAGTTCTAAAAATTCCCACATTTTTACCTGCAGGATGTTTTGGAATTGCCTTTTCCTGTAGATATTTGAATTGGTTGACTGCTCAAATTACACAGCATGTAAGTCTCTGAACTGTTATGAATTAATGGGAATGTGGACAGAACTGTGCACTTATGTTTTTGCTCAAAGTTAATTTGCACAGCTTTTATCTTCCTGAGATCTTTGCTGAATTTAGGTTTTAGGATCACAGCTAATTCTGGAAATAATTTCCAGGTACAGTGAAGATGACAAAATCATTAGGGGTAGTCAGCAGGGCATCACCTTCAAGTGGAAGTCATGCTTTCCCAACATCTGTGGTGAAGTGACTGACCTCTTGGATGAGAGGAAGGCAGAGGGTATTGTCTGCCTGGACTTCAGTGAGACCTTTGATGATGCCTCTCATTAGACCCTCACAGAGAAGCTTATGATGTACAAACTGGGGGAGAAGACAGTGAGGTGGATTGAAAACTGGCTGAATTTCTGGGTCTGGGGAGTGGTGACCCACTCCAAATCTAGCTGGAGATAGTGGCTAACAGAGTTCCTCAGTGACCAGTCCTGGGTCCAGCCCTGTTAAACCTCTGGATGTTGGGGCAGAGCGTAGCCTCAGCTGGTTTGCTGGTGACACCGAACTGGGGGGAGTGACTGTTACACTAGAGGGTATTGCTGCATCCAGAATGACCTCAGCAGGTTGGAAAAATGGGTCAGCAGGAATGTCATGAGGTTCAACAAAGGGAATTTTGAAGTCCTGCCCCTGAGGAGGAGCACCCCCATGCACCAGTGTATGATGGTGGCCTCTTCAGTGGAAAAAAGCTTGGCAGAAAAGGACCTAGAAGTCCTGATGGACACCAGGTTCAACATGAATCTCTCAGTATCAAAGTAAATATCTGTACAGATTCCATTTAGATAGCTATTATAAATCCCACATTTTTTATAGGGTAGGTGTAAATTGACCTGAGGGCCATCCTTTAGTCTCCAAACCTAGTTAGTACTGTACTGCATCTTGGTTTTCATATCCAGCTCTTCTGAATTTGCTGCTAATTCCTCCTACAAGTTTTCAGAAGAAAAGGCCGTATCTCAATAATAAAATACTGATCTGAAAATGTTTCATAATACTTTTTAGGGTAGGATAACTTCACCTGGGCATGTTCCAAGGAAACTTTTCTTGGACGAGTTTCACTTTTTAAAGTGAAGAATCGCAGTGCAAATCTGTTTCATCATCTAAAATTTAAAGACCATTTACATAAAGATAATCAGGGAAAGGACAGAGTGATCAGGATTGCAAGTGTCTGAAAATAAAGATAAGACCAGATCTAGATCTACTGGTATGAGCTTTCTGTGTGGTGCATCTCAGATGATGGAAAGCAGCTGTAAAGTTGTTCAGCCAGCATTTGTGATTCACTGCGTCAGTGGAGCAATGCCAAAGAGTTCTGGTTTATCAACAAATCCAGGGCAAGTGGCAGCTGCATCCTTCTAGACAGATAAAGCTTCTTCTGCTGCAAGTAGTGTGAAGGAAACATTTGCATGTGCACAGCAGGGTATTTGTTTGCATGTGCACATGCATGGGTGTTTACACGTAGACACGCACAATTCTGTGAGTGTGGTGGGCCTGCTAACACCATCTGGTGTTAAATTTACCCATCATCTCTGCTGATAAGAGCAGTTGCCTACAGTCTTGCTAAATGTTAGTCAGAAAGCTGAAGTCCTCCACATCATCAATAATCCTTTTTGGACTCAGGCAGAATAAAGGAGGAAAACTACAAACAAAACAAAACAAAATCCAGATGCACATATTAGGTAAAAAATTCTGGTGTGTCTGGGCATGTGGAGGAGAGACTGGAACAGATTGTCTCTAAGTGGGTGCTGGGACTGGGAGGTTGTGTAAAATGAACAAAGTACCATGAAGGGATGGAGGTTCAGGGGGTGGGACAGTTTGGGAAATTGTTGCAAGTACATTTGTTGGTGTACATGGGGATAGCATGAGAATCTGGAATACGTATAGATAGGATGGTTTACGGCTGCAGATAAAATGGAAGAAGATCTATCATAAAAGCACAAAAAAGAAAGATCTTAGGGCATTAGGGAAAAAGACAATCATGGCAGGGGTTCAAGAAAAAAGATTGGCCCAAAAGACCAGGAAGGAGAAGGAGGTGTGGGGGTAGGTCACCACTGGATGGGCCTATGGTCCAGTAACAGCCTTCAGTTGGGTTCAGATATGTGAGAATGTAAAAAAAGAGGAAAGTCTCAAGGAAGAGTAAAGACAAAAATGACTGGCCAAAGAGATAGGAAGTGTTTGGGTCATACTTGTTTGCTGTGTGGGAAATGATGGGTGGGACACTCACGCACAAATTATCCTTGCTGGGACTGAAGTGTGCTCAGGAGAGAGTGCTACTGCTAATTTCAGTTGCTAGGCTCAGAATAGTCTCTCTTAATCATCCATGAACTGTTGATTTTTTTCCCTGAGACTTGCAATTTGCTCATCTCCTTGTAGATTTTCTTATATACACTGAGTAGAAGAAACCAAATTTAAAAACCCCCCACAAAATGTTCTAGAACTATCTAATCTTTCTAAAAAATATGTTCTTCATTTTTTCCTCCCTCATATTGAACAACAGTATTCTCAGTACAGGCTTAGCTGTTTTGATTTAAACAAATTAGTTCTGACTCTGCCTGGATAGCCCTAGCAGGGAAAAACCCTTAATCAAGATGTTTAGCAAAGTTATGAGACACTAATAAAAGATCCTGAAAGAGGGAGTATCAAGCATCACTAATTACAGGAAATGCTGGAATATTTATAGACACATACACAGATATTTGTAGAACAACCTCTAGGCTTTAAACTTTCCTGGCCTAATCTCAGTGGAGAGACCCTTTCAAGTGATAACCTAAATATTTTGGTTCAGCATGTTTATAAGCAGCTCATGGATTTCCTTGAAAAAAATGAATGGAGTCTGGCTGGGGGTTGTGGCTGACTGTACATTTTATTCATTAGGGAGTAAATTTTGCTATAAATGCTTTCTTTATTTGTTTGGAAGAAACTGCATTTTGACTTTTATTTTGAAAGATAAAGCTGAAGCAATTATTTACAGTCATGTTTTATTATCTGCTGGAGCTTCAATTAGTGCCTAATCCAATGATTACTGAAAACATTTTTGGTTCAGAAACAATTTATTTTCTCATATTACCAACAATGTGACTCTTTGGGGAGTTCTTTGCAGCAGAACTCAGAGAAGTCACACTAGAAGAAAATTTGGCTTGATTTGGGGTTTTGAGCATTAGAACCCCTGATACTGACCTAACAATTATCCAGAGTAATTCAAAACATATTCAAAATGGCTGTAATTTCACATTCAGCCCAAAAAGCTGCATTTAGATTTGGTGTATGGCATGGAAAGCCAGTGATATTGTGGTGACAACCAGGTGCTTGATAAAACAGTCATTTACAAGCAGAACTCTTATTCACTGAAATTACGTTAATTTTTCCAATTATATAAGAGCTGGAAACCTGTTGTTTTAAACATTGAATCTTATTATAAATTACTGTGGATTACAGAAAAAAGAGCCCTCTGCACTCAGTTTGCCTTCTGGAAGGAAAGGAATGCTGTTATTCACAAACATTCAAGCCATAATTATGATGACTATGGATCTGTAAAGTCCTGTTCAAACTCAGGCAGCAGGAAAGGGGCTGTGTTGATTCCTCTGGCTGCAGTAAGGGCTAAATTCCTTTCTACAGAACACCCTCTTTGCTGCACTCCAGCCTGTGCCCCAGGAATGAGCACTGCAGCTGGGGCACATCTTCAGGCAAATACTCCAGAGTATGACATTTACTGAGGTGTTACCAGGAAATGACCTCTTAGGGCATGAAACCTAAGGATAGAAAAAAAAAATCCAACATTAAAATGCTGGCTTCTTGGACACTTAACCACTCCACTGAACTTTGTGACAATGTCCCTTTACACCATCTGAAATCTTGGACCATGATCTCTTAGGGCAGGCATCAGTTTCTCTAAATTGCTTGCCAAGAGAAAGCACAGCACCAGATTTGCTGCTACTCAGTCAGGTACTTATCATGATACTCTACTTCAACTGTGTCCTGCTGCTGCTAGGCATCATCTTAATGTTTCTTTTTACCTAAGATAAATAAATTGGTGTCATCTTGGAGATTTAGTTGCAACTGCAGTTTACAGGTAAAAAAAATTATACCTTGCAAGCAAGTTTCTGAAAGCAAACAAAACCCCCAAACCCTCATAACACTCCAAAATTATAAACCTCAGGAGAAATTAATTAGAAATAGTAACAAATTGCAGTAGTGAAAATATTGCATCTTGAAAATATTAGAGCTCCCCTACTATTCTTTAAGTCAAGCAAATATAGGAAAAAAAGCAGGCATTGGTGTTTCTTTTACTGCTTACATAAGCCATAAAATAAAATGCTTGGAAAATACCCGTATTAAATGACAAATGAGGTAATTTAGAGCACAAATAATACTTTATTTTTCAGAAGTGAAATAATATAAATCAACCCTTACAACTTCTGTATCAATCTGCTCTTTGGAGTAAATAAAAAAATAAAATATTTCCTTAAAAACACTCAGATGATTTGTTTCAGGGCTCATAAACATCTTTTATGAACAGCAATTTAGTAATACCTAATATTAAGTAATACCAGTGGTGCTGTAACTAATCTAGACTAGGCATGCTAAAGAAATAATGTTTAGAGAGTTTTATTAGACTGATCTAATTGAAAAATGAGAGCTGCTGTGGGGTACAGAAACATTGTGAAGCTTGTCCAAACTGATGTGATGATATTGTTGCATATATTGCTTTAAAAGGCACCAAAATGCTGAGGGAAAGCAAAATTTCCTTGGGCCTTTCGAGGCTGGGTCTTACCTTATGTGTGCAGCCAGAGGATGTCCAGAGCAGGTTTGCACCCATTCCCAGGTGTGCTGGGCAGCCTGGCCACCTTCCCCTTGTACAGTGCAGCTGCACACTGGATGAAGTCTCCTTCCATGGGATACATGCCAGGAAAAGTGAGTGGGGTTTCTCCTTTCACGTGGGTGCTCTCAGAGACCTGAGTGAGAAGGGTGGGTAGATTGAACCCCTTCGTGCCTGGAAGAGTGCAGTATTTGAATATCTGCTATGCCATTTTCTGATCCTTCTTAAAACCACATTATGTCATGATACACACATAGGCTGGCTGTAGTTACACTTTTTATGTGCTGTGATAAATTTTCACCATTAATTAACAGAATCCCTAGCTACTCTGCATTCTCCTGTCCATCTACTGAGTCCTGCCCTACATTTTATACTGCATGCTTGTAAGCATCTATACAGGATTTACTATGCTGAAATCAGGGTCCATGACTATGTTTCCTACCTTAGGAAACAGTCCTAGCACTGGTTTTAAAGGCACTGTGGTGGTTTCAATGACTTACTGTGCTGGAAAGTCTGAAGCAGAAAAATAGCCATGCTACCCAAGATAGGTAGACTGTTTATGCTGGGAGTAGGATTCAACTCATTCTAAGACAGATTTATAGCAGGAAAGACAAATTACACTCAAAACCCTTTTTTCTCTTCTGACTATGAAAAAGATGTTTAAAATGTGTCTTACCTAGATGCCACTGATATCTGCTGTCTTTTTGTAATTTATTACATACAGAGCAACATATGTCAGCTCCAGCAAACAGTATATTTATTTATCAAATAAGTGAATAAATATATCCATCACTCTTTGAAAAATACTGGGACATTTAAGTCAGGCACTTGAAAGCAGCATTATAGTAACAGAAACTGTAAGTGATAGCAATAATGCTGGAAAGCTTTTATCAAATTAAGTGAAGGGTTTGGATCAGCTCCCAGCAGCTACAGCTTCATTTCTCAGAAACCAGCAGCTGGTTACCTGCAGCACCTCTGCTTGCTGTTCCAGCAGAGTCCTCATGTCCTGGATGGATGCTGGGAATTGCTTCCAGGCTCTGATCAGTCCTGTAGATTAAGACAGTCTCACACAGCTGGGCATGGATATGGATTAATCCTTTCATTGAAACACAAGGATTTGAAATAGGAGTTAATTTTGGTTGGCAGTATCTTGGCAGAGAGGAGACAGGCAGATCCCCTCTCCTCCATTAGTTCTTGTTTCCCCTGTTTTATTAAAACAGCTCATCATATTTGTAAGCTTCAATGAACAATTCTTCTTAACTTACTCCCACACAAGGATCCATTGAACAACTTGCATTGTCTCAGCTATTTTAAGGATAAACATTTCTTCAGGAGTGCTCATGAAACCTGCAATTGCTGAAGTTTTAAAACCAATAAATATCACCTTCTTCAGTCCATTACAGGGGGTAATTTCTTTGCTAGTTGTGCAGATGCAAATTAGGAGGAATAACCTAAAAACAATGTCAGAAAACTAGGGTAGTATAGTAGGACCTTGGCTCAGGAGTGTACTAAAAACTGTGTTCATTCCTGGAAGGAATGTTAGATGAAAAAATATTAATCAGTTACTAATGATACAAGTAACTTTTAAAATGAAGGAATCACCTTTCTCTGGATTTCTTATGGGTTCTTTTTTTTTTTCACACTACTTCAGCACAAACAATATTTATCTAAATCAGACAAGATGTCAAAAGAATTCTAATGGATAATACAGTGAGAATTTAGTAAATAAAGATTATGTAGAGACCAATTTCCTGAAGCGCCTTGCTCCCTTAGGCTTATTCCTGCTTTAAAATAGAATTCAGGGTTGACTTAGGCTTTTGGGAGCCTTGCATCTCTAATAATTTGTGGGAGTAAGGCTCTTCCATCTCTGAAAGTGTATTGCATTCCAGCTGCCTTAGGTAGCTCTAATGTAATTTGCTTGGATACAAAAAGCAGTATAGTAGGTTTGCATGGCAGTTTGCCCGGACTAATATAGCAACTTCTAGATGTTAATTAGTCACAGTGGAGCTCCACAATACAGCTTGTTTGTTCAGCACTTGCTCAGGTATCTTCATGCTGCATGGCTTTATGGCACATAGGTGTAAACCTGGGTTCTTCTAAATTTGTAATTTCTTGCCTGAGAGAAAATCGATGCAAAAAGACTCATGCAGATTCCATGTTTTGTAGCTGCCTGCTGATTTTCAGATCAGGTGCTCTCAGTCAGGACCAAACCTTCCCTGCAACACCTCACTCCATCAGCAGGGAACTTTCGACAGGACTAGGTGTGAGATGAAACACTTTTTAGCTCTTGCCATGCCATGCTGTTAAAATGGGAGCCATAAACCCCAACTCTGTCCTACATTGCTCTGTTTATAATGCAGAACTAACTTAAATGAAGCATAATTTAAACACATTTAGAGGAAAAGTTGCCTTGAGTAAATGATTCCCAGCAGAAGCTGTAGGAAGAACCCTCCATACATCCTTTCTATCTATCTTATAAGTTGAGGAATACCTGTAGGCTTCCTTCAGGGCTGTACTCAGCATCCAATTTGGAAGCAGAGCTGCAGATACAGTGGGAAGCTGTCGAGATCAGGCTGCATCCAGTTTTATTCCAGTTGAGCTCTTTTTGGGATGGTTCAGTTAGGAGTTCAGCTTCTCCACTGGAGTTATGTTTAGATACAAACTCAGAGAAGCAATAAGTGACCCACATTTTCCACTCCTTTTTCAGCTTTCAAAAGCCTCATCTGTTGCCTTTCCCTGTTCATTAAGCTAGGAATAATAACAGGCGTAATGCTTAAAATGACAACATTTTGAGAAAGAGAGGGCAATTTCTATTTGGCCCTTTGTCTTCTGTAATTCCACGTTTCTCTTCTCTGTGTGTAGCATTGGTGAAAGGTGCCAGACTGACAGGCTTGGGAAATGAATAACTCTTTTTATGCACAGTTGGTGTCTCAGTACATCAGAGGTTTTGGGTTAGCAAATCTCCTTAATCCTAAGAAGTAAATCACTAAAAGATGTTGTTGGTAAATATTAATTATTTTCCCTGACATGGAACTCAAAATCAGAGAGGAAGGAGATAAAGAAATATGGACATGCCTGATAATTCTGAACATATAACCAGGAAAGGCCTCTCTGCCAGGTTGATAAGGGAGTGTCCTGATCTCTCATCTTGTTTTGAATATGCCTACCAATTTCCTATCAAATGTCACAGCCTCCAACCACTCTGCAGCTAACCCATGCAGTGCAAACACAAAACTGCAGAAACTTAGCCTTTAGCTCCTTGGTGTTGCATTTCCTTTGAAAACAAAACAACTGTGATAGTTTTTCTTAAAATGTGACTTTTCTACTCATGAAAAACAGCAGTTCAGATTTCTAAAACTAACCATCATCTTTGCATGCCAGAGCTGAGAGGTCGAAAGGAATGTGCCAATTAATTGACTAGGGAACTTAAAAATGGAAACCTGTCAGATAGATGTGTCTGGACCATAGATCAGGGGGAAAGGAAGATGGAGAGCAATGTGTGTGCTGGCATTTCTAACCAATCATGCAGCTTGGGGTAGGCACTCTGAGCCAGGTGATACTAATGGGGAAGGAGCTATTGCTCCTCATCCTCTCTCCTTTGCCAGTCTTAACTGACTCATTGCTTTGGAAATTCTTGGCTAACATATTCATTCATTTCTCACAGAAACTAAGTGTTGCAGCTAGAAATAAAACAGAAGACGGCTAGTAGCGACATATCTATGGAGAATTCATAATGCATGATTTCACGTCTCAGGAACTTCAGAAAAGTTATAATTTATTCCTTTTCCTGCTCTGCAATATGTCTAATACTTCTGCTATAAAAACCTGCATGATCCAACTGCTCATGTTAACAGCACTATTGAGAAATGTTTAGTGGTTATGAACCCTTCACCCCAGCATGCATAATACCCAGGACACTGGGACCAGCTGCACACCTGACAGAGGAAGAATGGGCCACCCTCAACACAGCAGGGAGTATGAAGACTGATTAGTTTGGTGTCTGTGCCCTTAACATTCTCCTTGTGCAGCTCACACAGCTTCTAGCTCCATATTGATTCCTCTACAGGTTTTCTGGATGAATAGGAGGCCGTGTATTGGCTTTTCAAAATTATGAATGGTTGAATTTTGGAGCAGTACCTGTGTTAAGTGGCTCTGGCTTCCTTCTCTCCCAGTGCCTAAGAAGATGAGTTTTACCATAGTGGTGGATCTCCTTTGAGTCTCCTACCTATCTCTACCAACATTTTTTATCAAATGCTTGTGAATCTATCCTTGGACTAGAATACCATCTGTACTCCAGTAGAATTAAGCAGCTTTTTAGCAGACTAATTTAGTATCTCATGTATTAGATTTATGTTATTCTGAGCAGGTGTCAGAATGTTTTTATCATGTCAAACACTTGGACAGCTTATGACTACCTTTGGTGACAATTCATTGTCTTTCAGCCCAGAAAATCCCCAGCACAACTTTTTCTCCTTGCAAAACTGACTTTTTAAGAGAAGCTTTTTACAATACATATCTACTCTAGATAGGTAACTTTGATATCCCCTCCAAAACAAATTCCCCATCAACCCCAAGTATTTTGAATGCAAAAATTCTTTGTGGCAGTTGTGATTGATGTGTCTGAATGCAGGTACCCTTCTTCTCTATGTCTTCTTTATGTTCAGATGACTGCATTGCTGACCTCAGCTCCCATAGTGCACAACCCTCAAGAGAATGGGTTTATGATCCCTCATGGGAGTCAGTTTGCTCTAAAGAGATTTTTTGCAGAGGAGAAGTGTACCAAGAAGAATTAAGGAGTCACCTCCCAAAAGGCACTGCAGGAATATTTCTGACAAAACCTTTTTTCTTTTCACTTGAGGAAAGTATTTTGAATTTTGGGGGTAGGCCCATTTCTGATACCCAGCCAGCATATTTGTGGATGTTTTTCTTATTAATTATTCAGTTTTCCTGTGCATCCTTCTTGCCAACAAAACTCTTAGGTTGGAGACAGATATCTCAACGCTTTGCAAGGACAGTCTGCACTGACAGCATTGAGAGCGTGGTGGAGTCAGCCAACTCAACCAGCTGCCATAGTGCTGAGCTGTCCACAAACACAGAAGCATTCCAGAGATGGAGTTATGACTGCAAGAGTCTCACAGTCAGCATATTAATTTGGTTTAGAGGAGTAATGTGTCTGATGCCATATGGTGGAGCTAATCTTGTTTATCACTGCTTCACTGCCCCATCCATTTGGATCTTAGTAGGAACTCTCACACAAATAGCTACTGCTGAGACCTTCTGCAGAGACAGAGACAGGTGTGAGTGGTCTGGGGAGGTCTCAGGAGAGTGCAGTTGGAGGTTGGATAGAGAGAAGAAAGCTCATCCTTTCTGAATTACACCAAAAGACTCAGCATGAAATAGATAAATAGCTCAAATCTGAGAGAAACTTCTAGTGGACCTAGTAAACTGTTTTTTTCATTTCACCTCCATATTTCTAGATTTTAGTCAGAATATTTGATTAATTATTGAAGGTTTATCTGTAATGAATTTTTTTACAAATTCCTACGTACTGATGCATATTGAGTCCAGTCTAATTCCTTAATGATTACAGGTTTCCTATTCATGCTTGTCAGGTTAATTCACAATGCAGTAATTTTGTTGCCTCATCTCACCAATAACCTGCCTTTGTAGTTAATGTTATTTCACTCCCCATCTTGAGCATCTCTGCTGAATTTAATGCTCACCTCAGTTATCAGCAACAGATTAGGCACTGACCACAGACATTGTCTGTAAAAGGTCCATGCCTTGAAGTATTGCTTGGCAAAATAAATGCTAGACTGGCTGTGGAAACAAAAGACCTTTTTGTGGGACTTGAAAAGTCTTTGAACACACTCAAAAGGGCCAAATGGCTTTTTGATACAGTCTTGAGTTGGCAGCAGAGTTTCACCCTCTGCAATTTTGCTGTCACCTTTTTATTCTCATGTATTTCAAGAGGTCCATGATTACTCCCAGAGTGAGGTTTGCCTCTGACTCCACTGAGAGCAGGCACTTACCCTCTGTGGTTCAGCAGCTACTGGAGGAGCATGTCAGGGTACCTGCTAGCAGAGGGATGTCAGCTCCTTAGTTCCATCAGGAACTGGTGTATGCAGCAGCTAATTTACTGCTTGAACACCTTGATTCTAATGGGTGAACCTGTATAGAACCTTTCTTTTCACACTCCACTGTGAGTCATGTTAGGAAGACTGCAGGGTGCCAGCTTTCTAGTGTCTGTGAGAGGCAGAGCAGTGTTCACACTTCCCAAAGCATTAGTCATTCAAATCCACCCTCAGTCTTTCTCATGTCATACATTTATTTGTGCATGAGCAGGTAAGCTCAGAATAAGTTAGAATCTCTTCTTGGAAAGAAGGAGACATGTAAGACAAGTCTGCACAAGGTTTAAAATAAAAATCCTGCAGCTCCACTGTTGTGTGTTTCACCTACCTGTAGCACCTGTAAAGCTATCAGGTTGGAAGAAACAGAAAATGCTGTATGCATGCTTTTGAGAAGTTTTCCTTCTCATTCTTCCATTATAAGGAAGAGATCATCCCAATATTTGAGAGAAAAAAGGATAAAGTTCAACCATGCAAACCCACCCTCCTCTTTCTGGCCTTGACACTTACTTGGATTTCACTCCTGAAGCTTAGTTACAGGCTGTATAATCACTGCACACAACACAGCAGCTCCAAAGAGAGCCTGGATAGCTGCTGCTGTCCTGTGCCAGGACAGGGTGAAGGTGAGGAATAAGAAAACCAATAAAAACAAAGTTGGATGAAGACATTTTGTTTTTTACCCCTACAAACAGTGGCTCTCATGTTAAATCCCAGAGAGTGAAAACACAGCAACAAGTTTAGCTCTGTGGTGCAGCCCAAGAATGAGCAATGCCATCAAGCCTGCCTGCTTTTGGGTCTGATTCTGCAGGTTTTACATATGTGTAAATATATGTGAGCACATGTATATGTATATCACCTGAAGACAGTCAGCATTGCAATGGATGTTCAAATACATGAAGGAATATATCTCATTCTACACTGTTTGTAATTAGACTGTTAAGGAACAAGGGTCAAATATCTGCATACTCCCCAGTCCCAGTACCAGGTTAAGCACAAGCAGTAATCTTTTCTCTCTCAGCACAGAAATGCACAGAAAATTAAAGGACTGGCAGTGCCTTGCCAGAACAAGTGCTTTGTTGCTCAGACTAGTTTTTGGAAGAAAACAAATTCTAGAAAAAGGAGATTAATTTCCTCCAAAATTATCTTTTCTTTCCATACACACTGACAAGAAGTATCCTGTGAACAGTATACTCCAAATACAACAGTAAAATGAGGAACAGAAGAGCAACACCCATTATTTGGAAACAGCAAAAGATGAAGGAGAAATTGTATATTCAGGGTTTCCTAATCCCTCTCCAAGTGTGAGGAGGACAAACAAACACACAACTCTTCTGCAATTTCTTCCCTCTCCCCCTATGCAGCATTGGCATCACAGAAAGCAAACAGTTGTGATGTCTCATAGACCCAAGATTATGTTGTGCTCTAAATCTCCTCCTTCCCACCTCTGGAAAATTTGTTGTGCTGGCCACGCCCATTCTGGCACTGGGTGTTTTCCCTGAGACATCAGTGCCTATGAATTTGAATGAAAGAATGAAATTTTGCTCTCATTTTCTCAGACACGTGCATTTGAGAGACATTTATTAGACAAAGGAGCAGGCAGGACCCAAAAGATGCAGCACCAGCCCCTCTTCCTTCCCCAGCTGACAGCTCCAGAGTGGTCTGCTGGTGGGAAGAGGTGGCTCCCAGCATCCCACAGCCCTGCAGTCCATGCTGACTGCCAGTGTTTTTCCTGCTCTTGATCCATTACCTGCACAGCCTGCACACCAGCTGTCTCTCACTGGAAAGGAACTATTTTCCTTGACCTCAGTGACGCACTTCAGTGATGAACAAAATGCCACATTGCTTTTTTGTTTTCCAAGTAACACAAAAGAAATGTGACAAGGTGGCTTAAAACTTTGTGGAAAATCTTGTTTCCTGTGATTAAATGAGTGCAGAGGCTCATTGTAATTTCAGGAAAATTTAGGCTTATTTAGCTTTACCAACTATAGTTCTTTTATGACTAAAAGCACCCTCAGAAAGCTTCTCCTTAAAACTCTTTTCCACTGAGGACTATGGACAGTGAAGTTATTTGATAGTTGTCAAAGATAGTTTTTGTGGGTCAGATGTGAGTCTGATGTTATTTGATAGTTGTCAAAGATAGTTTTTGTGGGTCAGATGTGGGTCAGATGGCTTAGACAATGAGATAGCTCATTGTCTAAGCCATATCTCCAAGCTTTTGATTGCCTCTTGGCTAATAAGGATTTCTTCACAGAAGTAAGCTAAAGAGTATTGTGTTAAAGAGAAAAAGGCTGAAATAATGAGCTAAAAAGAAATGCACGGAAATGGTGTAGATCTTCTGTTGTGGGACCTATATATTTTTTTTTTTTAGAACACATAAACAAAAGAGAAAAATAGTTCTGGCTAAAATAATTTTGAAAAGCTCACTCCTACAAGACCCACTGAAAGAAAGCTTTCATCTCTAGGTTCAACTTCCATTATCTGACAGATAATGGAACTATCTGCAGGAAATGAAAAAACCTGACAAAGATTAAATGTGGGATTCACTTAATCTAACTTCATCCCCTTGAAATTCAGGTGACTAAATTAAAGCCATCCTCTTGGCTCTCTATATTGAGTACAGAGTGGGAGAAATACCTCCAAAGATAAATTAATATTCTGTCTTCTAGTCATCTGTCTTACACAGGTATGAGTTGCCTTCAAGAGGGGTGTCCATCTCTGCTGACTACTGAAAAAATCCTGACAGGCTTGGTAGAAGAGTCTTGACTATGAAAGGCCAAGTATGCTCAGTCCCATGAGTCAGAGAGTGAATTGGTCCTGCCCAGGGAGAGTGGAAGGCAGTGGTTTGTTTTGACTTAGAGGATAGCCTAGGACAGGGCCCAACACTGATATGAAAAACAAAACAAATGCAGATACAAAACACAAAAAAATTTGTATCCTTTCTCTGCTCCTGCCATAAAATATGGCATTTTTTTCTATTAAAAATGCAGTGGTGTTGTATTGAAAAATAGTTGTCTTTATGAAAACATAAAGACAAGTTTTGAATGCAAATACATGGACTCTGAGGGATTTTGTTTCCCCTTTACTCACTGACTTCATTTTTTACATTTTTAAAGCAAAACCCCTCTGTAGAAATGTTCACTCCTACAATGTGTTATGGATTTCCAGTGGTGAACTATTAGGTGTTTTGCAATTAACACAGCATGAAAGAACCACCACTTTCATGGATCTCTGAGTTCACACTTTCCTCTAATGAGAAACAAGATAAATTGTTCCAGTTTCAGTATATTGGCTACCAAATTGACCCTGATCCATAGCTCACTTCAGGCTTCAGTAATTCCAATAATCTTGCAGTAAGTTTGGATCCACCAATTGAAAATGTCTAAAATTCACTCATGCTACTCTAGAAGCTAAAGCCAGAAGGAAAACACATATATTCTGCTCAGGTTTAATTTTTTTCCTTCTCTTCCTGTGAAATATAACACCACTTCCACATCCATTTACACTGGTATTTTTCCCAGAGATGAAATACTACAGAACCTGACCTAGTGCCTTAAGGCAATTCCTTAGTGATGGAATTATCTTTATTAACAGATGACATAATTTCTCTTCTCAGAGTGCAAAATGCAGACTAAAGAGAGGTGAAGGGACACAGGCAACAACTCTCTTTATGCCCTCACCATATTTAACAAACCTTGTCCATAGAAGAGTCTGACAGTGCATTTTCCATACTGGGTCCATTTGTATAAATTCTTCAGAAGAGGCAGCACATAAATGATGCTACTGATTGTTGCTGTCAGTGTTCAAGGTGGATGTTAAAAAAGAATGGATATTTCTCTGCACATCAGCACTTCCCAAAACTACCTCAGTGATTGCACACTGTAAAATGATTGTGCTCATGCTGGGTATGTAGCACAAGGTGTGGAATTGCTAGGTCAGAAATCTTCCTTAATAGCTATGGGATGGGGCTCTATGAAGTTTTGAGGATGTGGGTCATGAATTTCACAGGTCCTACAGAGCAGCTGGTTACAGCTAGGTCCTGAAATAGTGACTATGAATAAAAACCCAAAATGTGCTACTACCTGAGCTCCTAATCCTGGTGAGCAGGTATGAACTGAGTGCCACCCACATGGCAGGAGCTGTGAGCAGTGATTGACATAATGGTCTGTTTGTGCTCTCCCAACTCTCCCTGGAGCAATTCCATATAATGAGATCCACAGCACTGGTCAGGTGCTGGAGGGCAGTTTGTACATGAGCCCTGTCCTGGGTGAAAGGCATGGGAGTGGATTTTGGTCACATCAGGGAAAGAGTCAACAAAATGTTGGAGGATGGGAATGTCAGATCAGTCCATTGCTGGTCTCCAGGATCTGATGCTTGATATATCTCCTGTTAGAGCCACATTAAAGGTGCTCAGAGCACCCTTGCTCCTCCTGGAGGTCAGGCCTGGCTGCTGAGGCTCAGAGAGTCCCTCATGCTCCAAGGTGATCAGGAAAAGCCCATGGCAGCCTTTGGGGAGGTTACCATGAGCAGATCCATCCCATTTCAGGGCATCTCTCTTTCAGCTCCCACCTGTGCCACAGACCCAGCCACATCACAGTAAAATATTGGGCCGTAACAGGAAACAATTAGTGAAGAGCTGTCAGAAGAGATATATAACAGACAGACAGTATTTTAAAATTACATAGCTAGCCTTTTTTTTTTTTTTTTTTCTTTTTGGTAGAGTCAGATTCTTCCATGTTCTTGCCAGCCTGAGGCATTTTTATAGGAACTTTACCCAAACCAGGACTGCCTCAGGGACTGAAATTTGAAAATTTCAATCTTGCTTGAGACACACCCCTCCTCCTATCCCTCCTCCCCCAAATTTTTACTATGTATTTTCCTTTGTCTTGCTGTTTTAAGGTCACATTCTTTGGCTCTTGAGATGCTCGTGTGTTCTCTGCCTGGGGTGCACACATGGAGCAAAGGGGCTGGAGAGAAGAGCCTGATTTGGGATGTAGCATCCCATTCTCCCCTTCAGCCTCCATAATCCACTCAAGGAAAACGAGATCATTGTGGGAATAACCTGATTCCCAATCAGTGCAGCAGAAATCTCTTGCTTCTCTCATCTCTGTGAACTGCAATATCCTGCAATACCTTCCCACATATTCAGGTATCACTGTTGGATGACACAAGGCAGGATTCCTTTGCAGAAGGAACTTAATGGATAGGAAAAATACTGCCTTAATGTGTAGCTTCCTGTTGATTTACAGTGGTATCTGACTTCTCTCAGGGTGTTTTGTCTCTGAGGCAATTTGAAAAATCTCTGTTCATGCTAATTTTGATGTCTACTTTATGTTCTAACACACCAAGCAGAGTTTGTCATTTATGTTACTGGGAGCTGGCCAACAGCTGGCAACTTTGCACAATTGACCTCCAACAGAAAGGAATCCAAATCCAGCTGAAGTTTGAATAACACTTCTTGGAGCATAAGAAGTAAGTTAGTTTTTTTTTCTTCAACTATAAGCATTAGATGCTTGTTTAATGAAAAAAATAGTTAAGGGTGACAATTTTTCATACACATCTTTAGAAAAAAGGTATATCTATCAGAACCCATGATCTCATGTATCATAAATCTTCTAAAAGTAAACCTGGGAAGGATTTTAATTAGCCTCCTAATCCCACACCCTGCACTGAAAAAGGCAAGTAATATGTACTGAGGCCACCTCTAACAGATATTTGATTTATAATCTCAGAGAAAACCAATTCTGCAGCCCGTCTAGGCAACTTGTTGTAGTGCTTCCTTATACTTAGGAAGCTTTCCCTAATATCTAACCTAAATCTTTGTTTCTGCAAATTAAGACAATTACTCCTTGTTTGACCACTATTGAACTGTCTGAACAATTGATTGTTCTTCTGTGGTGTTACAAAACAAAACAAAAAAAAAAACTACTGGAAGATTAGAATCATATCTTTGTTTAATCTTTTCTAGATTAAATAAATCCAGTATTTTTAGTATGTGCTCTTAAACCTCTTATTGTTTTCCAGTCACTTTTGGACTTTCTCTAGGTTATCTATTATCTCAATCTTTTTCCTACTCTTACAGATTAAATGCCCCCATGTTTATTTTATAGTCAAGTCTTTAATAACACATCACATAGCAATATGCCTTTTTTAAAATCATACAAAATTCTCCTCCTTAATATGTATGTGATTTGCTGTATTCTTTCAAATATTATACTGGTTTGTAGCTGAAGCTTTTTTTTAACTCACTGCTGGATTTCCCTCTTTCAAATGGAGCATCCTTCATGCTTTTATTAAATTTCATTTGCTGATTTCAAACCCAACCTCCAGTCTACCCAGATCACTCTGTATTTTGTCATCTGAAAGTACTATTTCACAGATGAAATGCCTTCACATGCTGCTGTGAAGCACCACTGACCTGAATAAGTCTTCATTTCAAGGGCTTTTGTATTGAGATTCTGGATGAGGTCCAGGTATGAAGTCATTACATGGTCAATTATTTGCCAGTCTGCCACAGCAGTGTTTCAAGCACGTGTACTGCTACTTTATGTGTGTGGGAAACAGCATGAAGAGGAAGAACTTTAAAATACCAAAACTGACATTTCTGCTTTTCCATCATACTTCAGAAGAGTTTTTATATTTCCATTTTTTATTTATATATATATGAATGAATGTGTGCACTCAACATTGATTTGCCCACACACTGTCTGTTTAGGTTTTTGACATTAAACAATCCTTCTCTTCTACTTTTTGTTTTTTTAGGCTACATCAGGGGTCTCTTGCACATAAATAATATTTTTTCATATGGTCTTTTTTTCTCCTCCCTGCAATTATCTCTTTAGACTAATGAGTACTTGAAAGCGAATTCTATTTGAGACCAATGGAGGTCAATAGCAGTGACTCAGGATTATGCTAATGCTCGGGTCCTATTATATATTGTCCAGGTCCATTCATGTTTAAGAGTGAAGAATAGAAGCTTTTGTGTTTCAATGTTTACATGAATTTTCCCCTTTTGCTGAAGTCTAATGGTTGATATTTGTATTTAATTAAGATTTAATTGGAAGTGATACTGGAGTTGGCTTCATTAAGCTTGAAAGATGTCCTTGAAGCAAATAAATATTAGCATCAGAAAATAATAGTGATGAATTAAAAAAAAAAAAAAGAGAGAGAGAAAAGAAGAGAGAAATATCTTTCACACATCAGAGGGTTTTCTCCAGATTTATCACAAAAATGAAAAGCACTTTGAAGATGGGAAATTGCAAATGCAGAAACTGTGTCTTCGTATCTCCAATACGTGTAGCCACATGCTTCAAATGAATGTGACTGATAGAAGTGTTACCAGAAAACTGCAGCCAAGAATCAAAAAGGGGCTGCTGGATTTTAAAATGTGTGATTCATTTTCATGTCATTAAGACAAGAAATGCGTTTTCTTTTTCCCCTTCTCTCTCTGGCTTTTGAACCATTCCTTCTCCTCCTTTCTCTGGAGGCACATTTAATCTTTGTTGTGTTTTGTTGTGCTCAAGCATCTGACTAGGAGAGGAAAACAATGTGTTTTCTTTCTTTAAATGCCAAAATGTCATAAATTCCCACCTCCATGTATCGTCTCTATTTCTGAAGATGTAGGGGAGGTTTCCTTCTGAATGTTTTTCTAGAAGATCTGTGCAAAAATGACTGATTTAAAAGCCATAAGATATACTAAGTCTGGTAGTGGAAGACAGACAGTTTTCAGAACTTTGACAATTACAAGTTTGGCAGACAGTTTTGCCTTCTAAAAGATCCTGATTTTCAGAAAATTCTATGTTACAATAAATAAATCCACTTCCAGGCAGCTCATATTAAACACCAAAACTGAAGCATGTAAAATCTGAAGCTGCATTCACAATCCTTACTTAGATACCAGATTTCAGTCATAATCCATCTTGGTTGCCAAGGTCTTAAGACCCATAGTACATCTGATCAAATTTTCTGTTCGTGGGACAAATTTCCTTTGATGCTGTAGTTGGTTTCCTATCAGCTGCACCATTTTCCCAAGGAATTAATCAACAGGATGACATTCAAAATAAGCTTCTTGGCAGCCTGGAATGAGAGGAATAAGTGTCAAATTGAATCAACATTAAAATTTGTATTTAATTTGATTGACATTAATAAAATTATACAAAATATTTTATCAGTATAATTTTTATTATTTATTTTACTATGTTTCTTATCTTTTATCATCATTATTTTATGTATAATTTTTATTATTTTTTTATTTATTCATAATTGTTTGATGCTAGCAACTGATCCCAAGTTTGTGTCAGAGTGAGTACCCAATACTCAGAAATCCTTAGAGAGGAAATATAATAAAAACAATTGACTAATTTATTTGCTATGAAGTAGAAGACATTACACTAATCTTTACTGGACTTTAAAAAAATAGTCTTTGTTCTTGTAAGCAACCTGAGCAATCAAAGAATGAAATGCAAAAGTTCTGAGTAGAAAGCTGCTGTCACTGCTCAGCAATGCAAAGCAGAATGACACATGCAAATTAAAGTGCATACGGTATTTTTCAAGCTCTAAATCAAATTTGTTGGGATAAAAATGGTGAGAAAAAAACTTCAGACATGCTCAAATCCCATTTTCTGAATTGATTTGAGAATCACGAGGCTTGAATCTCATTTTAGGTCATTGAAACTTAAGAAACTGAAGGTCAAAATCCATATGCCATCACCTGTACTTCCTAACACCTTGAAATGGGAAATCCAGGCTTTCCTGTGATGTTTCACAATGACTCAGATCACCTTTACAGCCTCTTTCATGTCACTGCAGAAAGTCTGTACCCTTGGTGAGAGTCTTTGTTAAGGGGACAGCTGATGAATATGAACGGAAAGACAGCTGACACAAACCAGCACGTCAGGTGCTGCATCCAGCTGGAATTCATCACACCCTGCTTTGAGTGGGTACCTGGAATGTGCATGGTAGTAGCAGACCATTAGATCATCAATAAAAATAATCTTGACCTGGTCCTAAGCTGTCACAGGGTTTGTTGTGGTCTCTTCAGTTATGAAGTTATCAAATGACTTTGACTCTTATTTTGTTCAATGGTCTGTCCAGTGTCAATTTGATGAATGAATAATAATTAACCATGGTTAAACATAATCACAGAATACTCTGAGTTGGAAGGCACCCACAAGGATCATCAAGTCTAGCTCTTAAGTGAACTGCCCATATGGGGATTGAATCCATGACTGGTGGTGTTATCACCATGCTCTCACCAAGTGAGTTAATCTCAGGGTCATGGAATTGACTTTCAGTTGAGTTATTCCTTGTTTCTTGTTCTAGTTTCCAGATGATATTTGTCTCAGTCACTAATGAGACCAAAGTTTGCTTGGCCAAAGAACTACTGTGTTTTTTAAAAGACATTTTAAAGAAAGCAGTTGTAGACATTTCTGCTTACCCTGAGGTTTCCTTAGCCTGGCCTAAGCACTGAGGGTATTAATGACTTTTATTTTAAACCACTTTCATATCAATCAGGTTACCAATGCTTATTAACACTGATGTTTCCCCTGAGCAAGAAAAACACACAAAATTTAGTTTATATGCTCTAATGTTTTTATGGTGCCCATTTAGAATTATTTTGATATACCAGTCCTGAAGGCAGAACTACTCATGATTGCATGCAGAGAACTTTTATACCTCTTCTACAGTGAAGCAGCCTGATTTCTAATGATACCATGATTTTTTTGTGTGTGTGTGTCCCTGACCTAGGTAAGGCTGGTGTTGTTTTGCTACCCATTAAATGAGGAGAAAATCTCCGCATTTCTAGATGATGCTGTGAACAGTGCTAGAACTTGCAGGTTTGAAGTACTCAAAACTTATTTTTACAATGGATATTTGCTGAATTTCCATGAATGTTAAAACTCTTCTTTGAACCTCCAGAACCTTGAAGAAGATTTTCCATCGAGCACATGACTGTGTGTCTGTCTGTTGGATTTATTTTAAGAACACGGCAGTTGAGGCATGATTGAGTAAAGTGAAGAAGCAAAGACAAGCAAGGAACAAACCACAGCAGGTTGGAGGAGAGTCTGAGAAAAAGTTTAATCCACAAAGTGGCAGCATTAATGCATCAAGAGTGGAAAGGAACCTGAGACAAATACCTTGGATGGTGGGAGGTGTCTGGAAGCCCTTGTGAATGATGGTAGACAGCATATGGTGTGTGGGTGTCCACTGTGATCTGTTTCCCCCCAGCAGCACATGAATGGTACCCAGTCTCAAAGTCATATTCCCTCTTAGTTATAGTTCTACATGCTCTTCATTTTTATCCCTCATGCCTGCCTGAAATGATACATTTGAAATGATTCCTTGTCTGTTCTAAGCATTTAATTCCTAGAAAGATATCAACACACCAGAGGGAATTTTAAGAGTGAGAAAGAAAAGCTGTGGAGGTGATTCATAGTAACAATGGTAATTGTGATAACAGTGATTGCTGCCCATTGCCCAGCAGCAATTTCAACATGTGTCCTCACCAAATACCTTCACAGTATCTATTTTTAAGGGGACATTCTTTACTGTGTAACAGTATGTTTTTGTATTTAGCAAGATATAGAAAGGAGAAAGGGGAATGGCTGTAGATCCTGATTGACAGAGCTTAGAAAAGGGAGAGAGGAGGGGAGGAAGTAGTGTCTTAAATGCATGTGTTCAAGAATTGTCAAAAAGAAAAAAAAAGTGGAAGAAATAACAATAATATTAATATTAATATTATTCATGAAATCCCCTCATTTTTGAATGTGGAAACAGTGAATGAAAAATTACAGCCAGATTAATGAAAGTCAGCTGGCTAGAATAAACCCTGAACTCCAATTCTGCAACAGCAGAATTTTCAGGTCTTGCTCTCTCACTCTTATGTCCTTCAGGACAAAAAATCTGACAGACATTTATCCTGGTGTCACTGAGATCACATTTTGAGAACAATGGTAGAATTGAAAAGGAGATTAGGTCACAGTTTGGCTAACACAACCTCTGTTGTCACTGGTGTTGTGTCAGAAAGAAAGACCCCCTGTCAGAAACCAAAGTGGCTCTGAGTGAGTGGCTGTGAGGGAAAACTTGTTTTCCATTTGTATGATGAAAAAATCAAACCTGACAGTGAGAGAAGCATAATAAGTAGAGGAGAGCAAATAAAAAAAAACCCTCATTTTTTTTGTAGATTCACTGTTTACAGTGGGTACTAAAATCTTGCTATTAAGATTTATAATTGTTCAAGGCTTTATTGTTTAGACACTTAAAAGTCAGAGTAATCAATTAATCAGAGTAATCAAATAGAAACCAAGAAATCTTCATAAACTAAGGAGCACCTAATGTCAGAACATTTAATCACAGCAAGATATTTTGATTTGAGCATTCACATCTTGAACTGATCATAAAGCTCTTAAGAGATCTTATGATATGGGCTTTACTCTTACCCAAGACCAGATTGACACAGTTATCTTTGTGTTGTTTGTAAAGATTGTTATATAAAGGGTTATTGTTATAGATGAGTGTGTACTATATTGTAAACCATAATTAACTGAGATTTAGGGGGAAAATAATGAATCTCGATGGATTAATTATTACTTCAGGTGATATAACTAGTATAGAAATATAGCAAGGAATTGACTCTGTGCTTCTGAATTCATACTTGAAATTGTCACTAGTTTACTCAAAGCACTTAAATTGTACTTGCAACCACTGAAAGCAGCAGACAGTACGTTTGCTCTACTGATATTTCCAAACTGTGCCTTTACTACCAGTTGGTTTCTAAGCCTTTCCTTTAGTATTTGTTCAAATCTTGAGATCAAGTTCCATCAGTGCCTACCAAAACAGAAATGACATTTCTGGGCAAAACTCATTGAAACAGTCATTTAGCACCGTCATCATATATTAGAGAGTAAGCTTTAATTTGTCAGGTAGCAAACCTGCTTAGAAACACAACAACACATTGGGTCTGAAAAATAATTTAATATAAATGATGCATCTAAACTCATAACTATGCATTGTGTTAGCAATGTGTGCTTTGTGCCTCTATAGAGTTTTGACTCCAAAAGATGCAGCCTGTGTCTTGGCAGGGTGTGTGTATCAATGTGTGGAACACTTGATGTGAAAAACAATCAGTTGTGACAATCAGCCAGTCAGCAATCTTGAACACTTTCCATTTCTGCTCCATTTATGGGCATCAGTAAATAAAGCTCTGTTCTTAAAGCTGTGTTTTCATTTATTTTTTTCTGCCAGCTAGTGCCAGGCAACTTAGTGGAGCCTTCCAACATTGCCTCCGTATGGAAATAAATTGAATCAACATTGTATTTTTTCCCCCCACATAAAATGTTCTCTCTCTCTTTTGCACTCCTTTTGCTTCATGAGAAAACAGCTTCAAAATAAACAATTAGAGGGCCCTTGTAAACTTTGCTATCAGTTACTTAGATTTGTTTTTGTGTTTCTTTTTTAATAAATAGTTACAATAAAGAGAAGAGGGAGAAAATCTAGTTAAACAGCTGCTGATCCCCAGTTCATTCTCAGAAGAAAACAAATGGTCTCTAGAGAAATATTACAGCTGTTGAACCTTTGAGGTGATATGTGCTTCAGTCTAATCCTTGCAACTTCAATTTGGATTTTTAAATGGTCATTTTTTTTTCGTAATGTAAATGAACACTTGTTTTTTCTGTGCAATTTTCTTCTTGGTTTACAGCTGGGTTCAAAAAATCCAGTGGATGACTTTGCCCCTGTGACCTCCCCTTCATGTTTTCTTTCCAGTTCTTTCATGAAGAATGACATTTTCTGTCCATAAAGATGAATGTTTTCAAAGAATCTCAATATCTGTTACAAAAACAAACAAAACCCCCAAAATGACAAGAGCAGCAGCAACAACAACAACAAAACAAACAACCAAACAACAACAAAAATTCCCCAAGGACCTTGTGGAAAACATTTGGGCTGTGGGAGAGAAATCCTATAGTTCATGTCCTGTCTTTCAAATGCACTTTCATGTGTGACTTCAGGCAAATTACTTGATCTCCTAACTCTGTATGTACATGAGCTCAGCAAAAGTTTTTAATATATGGATACACAGGAACTAACAGTCTTATCACTGCTGCTCTATTCTGTTACAGTTTAGATAAAACTATCTTTATAAAGGTTTAATAGTGTTTAAGATAAAATGGATTTTATACACAAGTTACATTTATTGCAAGAAAACAAATGGAAGAAGAAAATGTCTATGAATTTTCTGCTTATCTGGACAAAGACTTTTATTAGCTGTTTCCTCAGTAACTTTTTTGCAAGAAACCTTTAAAGATAACTTTGCTTTTGGGAGTAGAGAATCTTAAAATATGACAAAGGCTACTGAGAAGTCTTAATACAAAGGCACAATGTATCCCAAGAAAGCTTTCATGATGTCACCTCTACAGCTGAATCTCTGAGGAAAAAAATACTCTGCAAAGAAAAGCACAGCATGAGAGCAAAAATAATCAGACGTATTAACACCCAGAGTTAGCAACATCAAAGCAGGTAGGTCCTCGTTTGGTTTTGTTGGATGTTCTTTGGGGTTTTTTATGAGACCCTGCACTAAGCTCAGAGCACTTCTCCAACTGGAAAACTCAAGAGGAAGAGGGAACATTTTGCCTTCCTCCACAGTAGCATTTCTGAAGTAGGTTAGATGCGTCATGAGAGATGATGCAGGGTAATTTGTAGAAGGAGATGATACAATTAACAACCACGAATAGAAAACAGAAGCAGTCAATAAATATTTCTCTTTCATAACTGTAAACAGGCAAGAATAATGTACTTGCACAACACAAAGATGAAGTACCTTTCAGTTCACACATCATCTACTGAGGATAAGCAATGAGGAATTTGTGTGACCTACATGACGTGCACATCACAGCCCAAACTGGTGATGAACATTTTGACAAATTGTGAGGAGAACTCAGAAGAAGCTCAGAAGAGTTACAACAATCTGTAAGAAGTATTCAAAAGGGATATTTCAGGAAAATTATTTGTGTTTTTCTAGGCCAAAGAAAAATAATGCAATTTGATTACTAAAGATTAAAAGCTTCAAATTTAAGTAATGCCAGTGTACTTTATGGTGGCTCAAAAAAAAAAAAATTGAGGAAATTACAGTTTTTGGATACCTAAAGTACCTGAATTATTCAAGTAATTATTAATTATTACATTAATAACTTAGAGTTACTAATATAATAATTAATTATTACATTAATTACTTAAAATTTTCTAAGTATTTAGAACCTTGTGACATTCTAATTAAAAATACTGCACTGTAAATTACCAAGGATGAGCTGATGAATGGGTGACTGAAGAATTAAGGATAATAAATAATGAGTTTTATTAATGCAGAATTTCCATTATAGGTTTTCCTAGTGGGAAAAATCACCATGGAAAATCTACCTGACACTGCTCAAGATTTTTGTCCATGATTTTGTAGTAAATATATCAACACTGTCAATAAAGTATGTGATTGGCACAAAGAGTAGAGGAATGGTGAATAAATGATGAAGTAGAGCAGTCAGACACAATTTCCAAAACCATCTGGTGAACTTATGTATTCAATCAAGATGTTTTTTCAGTACAGGTAAATTAAAAAATGTATCCATGTAATTATAGGGAATGCAGATCATTTCCCACAGCAGAAGAATAAGAACTACAGAAGATATTTAAAATATATAGGGATAATAGCAGAAAAAGAATCAGTGGATTCTGCAGGGGTTTTCTGCATCAAAAACACTCAGTCCAAGTCTTGTATGTAAGAGCAGTTAAAATAAGAAGCATCTTATATAGTACTGAAGAGATCATTATTATCATACTAACAGTTCTAGAGCTTACAGTTTCAAAGAACTATTAGAAAATTGGAGAAGAAATCTATTGTAGTTATTCAAGATATGGGGAATATACATTCCAGTGAATCCTACTGGGGTTTTCAGTTTTTGTCTAGCAGAGAAAGTCCACATGGATGTCTGGACACTAAATGTCATTCACTTGGGAAAGACAGTTTTAATACTGTGATTATTTAATAATTAAATGCAAATGTACTTGAGAAAATATGAAAATTGTGCTGGATTCTTCTCTCCTCATTTATTCATACCAGAGGGTATATTTTGGTCACAGATTGTTGCCTCCATAAAGGAATAATGTGGTGAATCATCAATATCTGAGATAGGAAGATGTTTGGACGAGATGAAGATATATTGCTGCCTACCACAGAAAGAGATGGTTATGGGAAGGGGAAGCCTGGCACTGGTGCCAATCCAACATCTTTGCATCAGATCTTGGCTGTGTCAGCTTTCAACCCAGTTTGAGCAGTTTAGGATTGTGGCAAGATTTAAGTCTGAGTAGCAGGGCAATAATTCCCAGTGGCCTATCATCAACATTAATGTGATTTCCATATTAACAGGAATAATATCATAGAGATAATAGAAGTTACATTTATAGAAAGTGCATATTAAAAATTCCTCCCTCTCTACTCATTCCATCAGGAGGAGAGCTGTTTGTAGCAGAGCTTTATAGCTATAACAACTGATATTTCCTCTGTAGAGGTACTAAGTTAAATCCCAGCAATATCACCCAGCAGAGCAGCTATCACAACATCAGCTTCTGTGCTAGTAACCAGAAAATTTTCTTTATAGCACTCCTGAGTGTATATTTTATGTACTACAGCTAAAAACATCAATTTTATTCCTTCTTTAGTAACCTCTTCCAGAGATCATGCATCAAATTACATATCATATTTCATAAATAATTATCTTACAAGGAAATTTAACTTGGTGTAAAAATAAAATGTCAATCCCATTTTTCTTGTACAGAAATGTCCTTTTGCCAAGACGAGACCTTCACCATATGCTCATAAATGAAAGAGAAAATATGTTATCTAATGGTTCTATGTTAGCAAACTATTCGACTTGATTTATTTTTCTTAGTAATTGCACTGCTAGAATGTATCTGTGTTTAAACTGCCACCAGCTCTGTCTAACATCTCCTATTTTAAGCACTGGGCAATGAATGCAAATAATTTATCATATCGTAACAGATGAATTGGGGCTTTATATTTCTAATACTGTCTAAAATGATTGCACCTTTAAAAATTATCTTAATTCTAAAAAAATGTAAATATTTGTTTGAGGCTGGTTATTAACCCATAAGACTGGGTTAATAAAGAATGAAGACAAAGTACTTTCTTTTTGTCCTCTTCCTGGTTTTATGAACACATACAAAGAAGTTAAATATTGCAGATACTCGTATTATTCTTGTTTCAAAGCTGTGTGGATGATTTTTTGGACTGAGATTCTCTAAAACAAGGGATTGGAAATCAGATTATACCAGCAAAAATTGAAATAAAAGAGAAAAAAGGAGGGAGATAACAATGAAGTCACTAAGCAAAAGGTTTTGCTTTCAAATCATCAGGACAAAACTTATGAGATAGGTGGCCTCCAACATTTATCCTATAGTTTGTCTCATTCAAGTGTTCTATAGGAAAGCAGAGAGGAAAATCTGTACATTTTCATGGGAGCAACCATTGTTTGTGAAATCACAGACACTGCTTTTTAAAATAAGATGTTTCTTCAGAGCAAGTTGTAAGTCTGAATATAATGGTGCAGTTTTATGGTATCCTGAGGGTCAAGTTCAAAATCATGGGAAGTCAGACAATATTCTGTTCCTGGTACTTTCATGCTGGTGGAGGACACAGTGTGGCATGTTACCACCTCATCATCTCCTCACAGTCCTACTGTCTGCTGCAAAAGTGTCTCCACGATCATGGTCCTCAGTGCAGCTGCCCACTGAGCTGGAAAGATTGTTACTCAACAGGGTCAATACTCAGGGAATGGCCCAGCTTCATTATAAAACAGTTCTCAGGGAACATGTTACAAATGTGGATTATGGCAAAAATTATCTTTTTCCTGAGTACAGCCATGATCCAATATCTATTCCAGGTACTAACAGACTCCATGGATTTTGATCAAGCACTTAAACCTTTGTCATTTTTTTCTTACAGCAGGATTACATTGTCCTTATTTCCCATCTGTAAGCATTGCTCATTTGAAAGTTAGAAAAATCTTTTGATGGATTCCTGCTGGAAAGGTCAAGCCACATATCCCCATGTAACTTTATGACCAATTTTTATATAGTGAAAATGGATGGGGAATCACCTGGAAAAAGTTGCCTAATAAAAATGGCTGGAAAACCTACAGCCCCATTAAGAACGGATCTCCTCCCCTGATATCTGATATCTGATATCTGATATCCAGACAGCTGTGTAACATGACTGTGTAACACACATCTGTACATCTACACCTATCATTCAAGGTGTACAATTCATTATTCAAAGAAACCTGGTTTAGGCATCTAGGAAAATTGTTTTTGCTGTCGACAAAACAACAGCAGGAAAACAGTAATTTGAAGAACACACTGAAGTAAGTAATGAAAATGGCTGTAGAAAGAATCAAAGAAGAGCTGAGAGTGTCAGTTAACCAGCTGCTGGTTGTGAATTGTCAGTATTTAGCTTCCTTGAAGCACTCAGGTTAGGAAGGATCTCGGGTGGATTTGCATTCCAATGCTCAAAGCAGAGCAAATTGCCAAGTTACACCAGGCTGTTCAGATCCTTGCCCAGCTGAGCTGGCACAATGCCCCACTGCAGCCCCAGCAGGATATCCCTTGGGTCAAGATGGGATGGGGCTCTGAGGAACCTTGTGTACTGGCTGCCATCCCTGCCTATGGCTAGGTGTTGGAACCAGATGATCCTTAAGGTTCTTTCCAACTAGAGAAGGAACTCAGGTGGATTAAACTTAACTGATCTTCGTAAATCAGAGGTAGGAATTGAGAATCACTTTCTTGTCTTTCATGTACCTTCCACAAATCATGTTTTCTTTCAATGCATTAATACTGGATCTTGTCCATTCCCTTGTCTTATTCTTTTAAATTTCTATTCAAGTCCATAATTGACAAAACCATCATGAGAATAACATATTAAACAGAATGAACTAATAACCACTTCTCATTAATTTGTAGTTTGAATTGATTAAGTCTCAAAGAAGTACTTGATAATTGGGAATCTAGTTTAAATGTATTTCAAGTATTTTAAAATCTTCTGTCATGCTCAAGATACAATTTTTTTGTCTCTTGAACATGAAGAATTAAATAGTCCTTTCCATTTCCATCTTTCCAAGACTTGCCAAGATATCATGACAATTGAGATTTTTAATCCACATTTTTCAGACTGAGATATCAAAATTTTAGCACCTTGATCCAATGTCACTATTCAGAAAGCAATTTGATTTTCAGATGTTTGGCCATTCACTCCTGAAAACGTCTTTAATTTGCTTGTGTCTCAGTCAGTTAATTCCCCTGACTTGGTAGGAAGCAGACTGAAACTAAGTGTGGTTTTCAAACAGCTTTCTGAGCAGCCAGCAGACAGGAGATACATCTTTGCTCCGTGAACAACCTAGGCCAGATATTTTATGTGTAGCTTAGCAGTGAATGGCTCCATATTTCATTAGCAATCTCCAGTAAAATTCTGTTCTCCTTGTGCCTTTAGCAAAATGCAAGA
Organism: Urocynchramus pylzowi; assembly: GCA_013397555.1. NCBI lineage: Eukaryota > Metazoa > Chordata > Aves > Passeriformes > Fringillidae > Urocynchramus > Urocynchramus pylzowi. The sequence continues at coordinate 370,738 of VZRH01002389.1, forward strand.
AATTACAAGGATGACATGAAGTGCAGGAGAGAGGAACATTATAAAACTAACTACTTAGAAAGTGAGAAATAGCAGTGCTCACTTGCTTAATATTTGTATAAAAACCTCTTGAATATGAGAGGAATAGAAAAACCAGAGCATTCTGTTTGTGGTCTGTTTTTTTTTTTTTTTNAAGATGGGATGGGGCTCTGAGGAACCTTGTGTACTGGCTGCCATCCCTGCCTATGGCTAGGTGTTGGAACCAGATGATCCTTAAGGTTCTTTCCAACTAGAGAAGGAACTCAGGTGGATTAAACTTAACTGATCTTCGTAAATCAGAGGTAGGAATTGAGAATCACTTTCTTGTCTTTCATGTACCTTCCACAAATCATGTTTTCTTTCAATGCATTAATACTGGATCTTGTCCATTCCCTTGTCTTATTCTTTTAAATTTCTATTCAAGTCCATAATTGACAAAACCATCATGAGAATAACATATTAAACAGAATGAACTAATAACCACTTCTCTTTAATTTGTAGTTTGAATTGATTAAGTCTCAAAGAAGTACTTGATAATTGGGAATCTAGTTTAAATGTATTTCAAGTATTTTAAAATCTTCTGTCATGCTCAAGATACAATTTTTTTGTCTCTTGAACATGAAGAATTAAATAGTCCTTTCCATTTCCATCTTTCCAAGACTTGCCAAGATATCATGACAATTGAGATTTTTAATCCACATTTTTCAGACTGAGATATCAAAATTTTAGCACCTTGATCCAATGTCACTATTCAGAAAGCAATTTGATTTTCAGATGTTTGGCCATTCACTCCTGAAAACGTCTTTAATTTGCTTGTGTCTCAGTCAGTTAATTCCCCTGACTTGGTAGGAAGCAGACTGAAACTAAGTGTGGTTTTCAAACAGCTTTCTGAGCAGCCAGCAGACAGGAGATACATCTTTGCTCCGTGAACAACCTAGGCCAGATATTTTATGTGTAGCTTAGCAGTGAATGGCTCCATATTTCATTAGCAATCTCCAGTAAAATTCTGTTCTCCTTGTGCCTTTAGCAAAATGCAAGAAATTACAAGGATGACATGAAGTGCAGGAGAGAGGAACATTATAAAACTAACTACTTAGAAAGTGAGAAATAGCAGTGCTCACTTGCTTAATATTTGTATAAAAACCTCTTGAATATGAGAGGAATAGAAAAACCAGAGCATTCTGTTTGTGGTCTGTTTTTTTTTTTTTTTTAATGCATTGGTGTGTTGCACATCCTAATTGAAACTTGTGGAGCAGAAAGCTGATCTTGCAGTAATGTTTGTGGGTACAATTATGGAAATCCTTTGAGTGTGATTAAATTATACAATGCCTGCATATTGAAGTAGTTTCAATACTTAGGTGCGTTAGAGTCCGTGGCAAAGTATGGGGTGACACCTACCTAATCAATCTGTTTAGGAAGGATATAATGTGCAGCACTTTTCCAATTAGCAAGTTTTTTTTTCTAGCAGCAAATAACATCCACAAAAGAGTCAGTTCTTCATGGTCTATTGGACAAATTTGAACACAAATGATGAGAGGACACCCTTGAAAGACCACTGAGAAGACATGATCAGTAGAAAATGGTCATGTAACAGAAGAAAAGTCATGTTTTAATATTAATAGGATTAAGAAAAGTTTTTAGTTTATTATTCATTGCTAAATCCAGGAGCTTTAATGCCTTTTACAAATCTAGGTTATGGAACTTGGTACAGTTATTTGTTTGAGATACAGTAATTTATCCAACACCACAGAAATATAGGTTGATTTAGTTCTCATTCATCTCAAAGAGGTGGTTGATTTCTTTTCGTAGGTAAAGAATGTTTAAATTTATTATCTGTTGTGAATACCTGGGCAAGAGTTCAAATATTCAGAATTTGTTGCTAATAAGCAAAACTTGGGAATAGAGGAAGAAATGTTTTGCACCAAAAAAAAAGTGAAGTTCTGTCTAACACAAAGATATACTTACGTGTTTCCTGAGAAGAAATATGGTCCATATTAAAATTCAAATGCTTAACAGCTCTGTTTTTATGAAAGATCACTTAACTCCAGAACAGTGTAGGTTTTTTGCAATATTCAGGCTCTTAAAATTCACCAAAAATTAGTCAGACTAAAGTCTGGCTTCCCAAAGCACAAACGTCCTTTAGCTGCTTCTGCACTTATAGAGAAATTGATTTTTTTTAAGGCCATTATCAATTTGATCATCTTCATAAGTTAGGGCTAGATTTTGCCCAGGAAGTGTTTTAATCACCCAGATAACTTTCAGTTCATTGCAAATTCACTTGATTCTCATTTTGGGTGAGAAACACCTGTGGCCTAAAGGCTGTGGAAGAAGGCATACATGCTATGTCTATTAGTAAATGGTTCAAATGGTTAAGTATGTTTCTGATAAAAAATTGCATCTCTTTTCCAGTTTGAAGGTTTGGCTCTCAGCCACTGGGTCTTGTTATCATAGATGAAAGAGCCCTCTGATATCAGGCACTGCTCCCTGCGTAGGTGGAATGTTCCTCATGTTGTCAATGTTAATCTGATTCATTGCTGCTACTACATTATTTTTCATCAGTTTTTCTAACTGTCAATTTTCAAAATAGTGCTGGTTTTGATATGCTGCTTGTTTTTGTAGCTGAGAAGCTATGAAATAGCTGCAGAGGACTTTAAAGAGATCTTCATCTGGATGAATTATTACTGATGGCAAAAAAAGAAATCTACATCTTTGAAGGATGTCTTACACTTCGAACTACAATTTTCTGGCAACTTTCACCACAGAGGTCTCATGCTTGCTTTAATAAATGACTGAAGAGCCTAGACATTTATTTTTCTGTGTCTGGTTCCCAAAATGGAAGCTGGAATTCCCATGGTAGGCACCTTAGCTCAGGTTTTTCTGGCCTAATTTCCAGCAACATCCTCATGATTCCTACCAGCTACGTGCAGTGCACATCTGGCCAAGAAGAAACACAAGGTAGGTGGATTTACATGGAATTTCAGAAAGGGCCCAGTGCCTGGAAAGTGTTAGCCACTGCAGAGTAATCCATGCAGTGTAGCAGATAGCCCTGGGAGCTGACTGTAAAGCTCCTTACTATAGTGGAGTGTCTGAAATTCTTCCTCTCCTCTGCAGCTTAGACATAGGGCTTAGGGCTTATGAAAAAGAGATGGATTCCAGCATCCAAAAACCTCTACTATGAAGAAGTCTACCGAAACACTTCCCAAGAACTCAGAGGAGATTGCAAAAGTGACATTATTTTCTCTTTTCCCTCAAACCTCCCAGGGGTTTCATACATTACCTAGCAAGTGAGAAAGAGGCTGTTTTCATCAGACTCTCATGGGCCAACTCGAGAAGATTCTGTGAGCACAGGGATGAGGCCCTTTCTGTCAAAGGTGTACAACAGCATCCAGAAATACCACTTACAGATCTCTCAGGTTCAAATTCATACCTCTTTCCCAAAAATCCAGGAAATTGCACAGTCACATTTACTACATTTACTTCCTTTTCCTTTGATTTCTTTTTTAAGTGACTTACTGAGCCATGACAAATATTTTTTTCCAAAATGTAAGAAAATTTTGTTTATTCAGAAGCATTTGCTAACAACTCAAAAATCAATAAAAAATACAATACTGCTGTCATACTTGTATTCAAACACATCCAATACACATTACACCCTCATTTTTGTGGCAAACCTTTCTCCTTTGTGAAAAGCTTGTTTTAGAAAGTAATGGAAAGAAGGGTGAAAAGAGTGACTTGTCAGAAGCTGTGCTTCCAAGATGTTTTGAAAGGGGAGAAAGTTTTGGCTGGTTGCTTGCCTTGAAATTTTTCAAGATGCTTTTTTCTCAGATGAAATCACAAGTAAAAGCCCAATTTGGATGTACTGCTGGTTGGTTGAACTTATATTGACTATTGCAAATAAAGAAACTACCAAGAGGCCACAGTGTGGCTTCCTTTCCATCTCGGAATATAAGAAAAGTTGTTTACTCTTGAAAGATGATATTGAAGGATTAAATAGTGCCTCATTATCTCACCTAGTTCCACTTCTACTCAGATTCTTTTCTTGTCCTTATCCCTGTCACTGACCACACTGAATACCCTTCTAACTGAGACAGAATTAAGATGTGAAAGGAGGCTCAATTAATGTGTGCCTCATCTAGAGCTGGGGGGTGATTAGACTACAAATGAGATTAAAGTCTGGGGTTTTACCTCCATAGAGACTTCAGGGAAATGCAGAGAGAAAAAACTCACTAATTTTGAATGCCTTCTAACATTTGATGATTTGATTATTTTATTCATATTTCTGTTTACAGACTTTGAAGCTACTTACTGAGGCAGTCAGAAACATAAAATTTAGAAGGTAAATAACTGAAAGAGTTGAGAGTTAAAGAAGAGACCCTCTTTGGCTGACAGGATTCTAGGGCTCTTAAAAAAATAAAACACAGTCCTCTGAAAACACATGAGAATGACCATGGAATTTAGCTCCTCTTTAGGGATCAAAATAAGCAGCAACTTTATCAGGCTAATACAGCATTCAGAGCCTGGCCTTGGACACTGTAATGTGAACTGACAGCCTTTCCGAGGAATTTTGATGTTTGGGTCTATCTGCAGTAGCTTCACATTTCCAAATTTGGCTCTGAACACCAATAAGAGGCATTTAGCAGAACCAAATATTGGATCCAATTATCTGAATCAAAGTCCATAAGACCATCCTTCTTCCTAGACTGAGACATTTTACTAATAAAGGGCACACAAAGATGTCCCTGATACATTTTTTTCAGAGTCTGCATCTATTATATTCTTGTCATGAAGAAGGGAAGCAAAATGTCAGAACAAAATAAAGGAAAATTATCAGTTGATAAAATAAAAAAAATATCAAATCTGCTTGCTAAAATAAACAGATGGAAAAGGCAATATTAGAGAATTCTTGTTTTCTAGCAAAGCTACTGGGAGAAATAGAAGGAATATGACCATGTAAATACACACAGCATTCCTGGAGGAGAAATAAATAGGGATCCTATTATACTGCTGCTTATGCACAGCTTGGAAACTTCACTATGAAAGCTGCAGGGAATGGAAATACACTGTATGCAAGCAGAACATCCTTGGACTGTTTATGACACTACATGTATGCCATACCCTGAGGTTCCTATAAAATACTTATTATTTGCCAGTTCAAGCTGTTTGGCTTAGCTGTGATTTGGGTAATATTTTCTTTCACTGGAGGAAGTGCTATGCTGCTGGTATAGGCTGGAGTGCTACAGCAGCATATCCTCATCTTTCTCAGATTGCTCATAAATTTGCAGGCCACAGTTATCAACCACAGATATTGTAAACTGCAAGTGACTCTGCCTGTGGATCCATAGAGCAGGGAATATATATCAAAATTTAAAGTTCATTTGTTCTTCCATTTGCATGGCTGCTTATTTCTTATCACAGATTTAAAATGCAGTAATAAATATAAATTTACCTGGACTTTGACATACATGCAGAAGTCCAGGGGGATCTCTGTTAATTTCAGGGCAAAATATAACAGAGTAAATTCACTTTTACTGTGCAAACCCAAGGTTTTTCTTGGTTTTATTTGGAAGGATTTTCAATTACTTCAATCAAGAAAAAAAATTGTAGAAGGACAGAGAAGGAAAGGCAAAACAATGACAAAACTTGAACTCTTTGACAGAGAACAAGAAAGCTTTTGATTAGGGGGAAGACAATTTGAGAAAACTTTCCTTTCCTGAGGCTGCACCTACAATCAAAGGAGGATATCAACTATTGAAAAACCCTGATTATGGAAACAAAGGAGTTCTTGGTGAGTGGACTAAGATGGGAGAAATTCCTTGGGGTATATCTGTAAAAGCTCCAAGGACATAGAGTCTGGAGCGAGAAGGGCACACAGAGAAGCTCGCTCCCAAGGATAAATCCCACCCATGTGAGGCTGGAAGGGAGCCCTGGAGAGATCTACAGCAGTGTGTGTTAAACCTCTCCTGTTAAACCATGCTCTAACACACTGCTTTGGCAAGTCACATTTCTCCTGCAGGACTGACTTCTCTGCCACTGTCACCAGGGGCCAGACTTGGGCACACTCAGAGCCCACTGCAGGGCTCAGGGGCCATGAACAGCCTGAAGGCTCAGCCACAGCAGGGTTGGGTTGGTGACTCTCACCTCAGAGCGGCCAGGCCATGAGCTTTTCACCTTTAAGGATATTTTCGAGTGATTCAATAGCTTAACTGCCTGTGGGAGAGGAACTCAAGGGGAATTTTGCTCCAAAGGAGTTCTTCTCTCTTTTTCTTGTGATATTAAATGTTCTCTCAGAGTAAACAATCTGTTGGATGATTTTCCACTGACTGGTACTTAGCTCTGGGAAAGGACAAGCTCATTTTGCCAAAATTGCCTCTGGATTAGGGTGTTGCATATCCCATTGCTAGGGACATGGCCTAGTGAAGAAAACATTACAATTTAATTATATTGGTGAATGCAATATTATTTGTGAAATAAAATTGCCTTTTTCTGATATTTAGCTTTCTTGGATCTTTAGAGAATCATTAAACAAAGTAATTCCCTATTACCTCAGTGAAAAGGAATTAATGAAAGAGCAAAGTTACAAGAAAGGTCTGAAAGCAAATGATTATGAGTTAATAATGTTTCAGGAATTTAAATGTAAAATTCTGCTAATAATCAGAAGAAATAGCTATGCGGGATCAAACTATCATGCAGAGCCTCCCACAATGATTTATTCATTAAAGAAAAAGGAAAATTATTTTCCATTACCCCAAAGACTAACCTCACAGTGAAAAATAAATTGGCATTTATAGTGCTCCATCTCTAGAAGTGAACAGAAAAAAATATTTGTGACTTGCAAATAAAAGATTTATTTCTATTTAAATAATAATAAAAAAGTAGTTCATTTCACTTTCCTGGATACCCTTTTCTAACCTTTTCATACATTATCTTTTTTTTTACTTTTACTTTTCATACATTTACTTTTTCATACATTATCTTTTTTTGTTACACGGATGTGTGACAAAAATTACAATCTAATCATTTAGGATCATGTAGCATACTCCAATTGAAAGCTTTGGAATTGTTTCAGTGTTTTGAATGGGTCATTCTCAGCTGCATGCAAAAGTTCCTCTCCTATGTGACTAAAAGATTCTGGTAAATAAGTTTGGGTTAAACCTCCTAATTTTCCTCTTATTCTTGAGAATTCTTGGAAAAATCACTTCAAAGTCTGATGTCTGCATTTGGAAAGCCTGTGAGACTAATGTGTGATAGGCTGTCAAAAATGGAATAATACAGAACTCTCTTCAACTAGTATGAAGAAAGATACCAAATGAATCTCTTTGGGTATTCTACATCATCTGATTTCCGTTGCCTATACTTAGACTTTTACTGTTCTTTGAGATATCCCAGATTATTCAGGCTTCTACAAGAGACAGGCAAATGTTCCATCAGACCTAAAGAAGACCAGAAATCTTCCATTTTGAAAAGTAGCTATTTGGGGCAATTAATTTTGGGTCACGGAATTCCACCTCTACATTTTTAGGTGTGGGGCAAATGTCTGAGCTCCTGTCATAGATGGACAAGCTCTAACCAGGACAGTCCATGGGGCCTGCAGAACCTTTTGGATGACCTGTTACCAGATCTTCTTGAGAACATGGTTTTCCTACAGCTCCTGTGTTGCATGTGCCAATTGAATAGGAGCAAGGTTCAGATGGGGTATCAAGAAAAGTTTTTTCTCTAATCAGGACAGCCAACAGTGAGACAAGTTACTGGCAGGTGGTGTATTCTCCATTTGTGGAGTTTTTCAAAACTCAATGAGACAAATAACTGAGAGAAACCTAAAAGGACCCCACCGATGACTCTGGGACCTCATAGATAAACAGAAAGTTGGAACAGAGACCTCCTGAAGTCTCTTCACACCTGATTTATCCCATGATCTCCCAATCCTTGGATATTGTAGAACACTTCAAACAACACCAACAATACCAAATGTTGACCTTCTGCATTGACCTCTTGAGGAGCTCTGGCAGTAGCTGGAGTTTACACACCCAGACCACATGTTGACACTTATATATTGCCTACTGAATCTGGATCCTAGTCATGAGATTATGAATCCTGCTTTTCACATGATAGTTAAGCATATGTAAAAAAAGGCCAGGTTCATCAGACATATATTTTTTCCATTTAATTCACAGTGTGTTTATCCATGTGTGAATGTGAGACACATCATGCAGACATACTAGAAAACACTATGCCTGATTTTCTCTGTCTTTTGAAAAAAAAGTTTAGTTGTCTTCTGTGCAATCAATTTTCTGCTATTTAAGCCTAAGAGTAGATGAGAACATAAGTGTTGTTTTACTTAAAAACAGAGTGAATAAACTGTTTTGGTTAAAACAGCATCAAGGGGTGCTTCATAGTGAGGATTTAAAGCATTCAAGTTCTGAAGCTTATTGAAGAGAAGACATAAAAATGCTGAATACTCTATTCCCGAGTAATTTACTCTAATTATCAAGGAAAAGGGGAACAATCTCTCCTTCTAAAGAGATTTCCTTCAGAAAAGCTGTGACTGTTCTTCACATCAAGTTTTTAAGTTGGAAAATCAGGAATAGACTCATTTTGAATCAGTTCTCAAGTACTTACTGAAAAAAATCAGAGTGCTTTTCAAGTGGCTTATCTGATTCACAAATCCAAGAACTCTGAATGTCAGTGTTGATACTGAACTCTCCATAATAGTGCCCTTCCAGAACTTTACTGCAATTTAAAGCAAATCTAGAAATTACATAGACTGTGCAGCCAAATCTCTTTTCCTTTGGTTTATCAACTCTGTGGCTGGGCTACTGAGTAGCAACTCATAAATAGTACAATTTTCTGTGGACAAAACTCTGCCATATTTGAGAGATATACAGGAAGCATGAGGGGAGAAATACACTTTAGTAACTGTCTTCACAACACTCCTGTAAGGAAGCAAAAAATGTTTCCCAGTTGTACAGAGGAAAACCAAAGGTGCATAGGTTCTCTCTTCTGAGCTAATCATTTAGGGCTTCACTCATATATCTGAAAACAGGAACACAGTGTCAGTTGAAATGCCCTCACAAATCCATGCTATCTCTAGCTGCTGGTCCAAAAAGACAAACTCTCCTGAAGATTTGGTGTCGTATATTAGTCCTACACAAACATCTTGGATTCTCCAGAGTACCTACCATGTCACTAGACACATTTGTGCAGTTGACTGAATAATTGAATATTTAATCCCTCCTTACAGTCAAAAGAAAGTAGTAAATAACTCCAAGATGCAGCTCATGACCTTGTTCAGACACTTGAACTGATGTGATTCATTAAAATTGTAATTAAACATGTCTTTCATAAAGCTATGAAAGACTGAATAATATTAATTTATATGCAGCTGAAGTTATTTTATATTTATATTATATCAGACACTGAATTTAAACTCAGTACAACATAAGTGTGGTCATATTGAGGAATTCTTCCTGTAACACATGCACCACAACACTGCAGGTTTTTTCCATAGGCACATGAAGCTGCCAAGTGTGATCAGAGTGATCACAGGCACATGCTATGCCTAGATGCTGGCAGGGAGACAAAACACCAGCAAAGAGAAGCATTTGAACTTCTCCAAATGTTTTAAAATCTTTCCTAAAAGAGTATTTTAAATTGTAGAGAAGTGCCACAAAAGTCATCCTGGGATACTTTTTCTTGAAAAGAGGTTGTTGTGAGCTGGGGGTAGGTTTCTTCCGGTAACTAACAAGTGATAGGACAAGGGGATATGGCCTCAAGTTACAGCAGGGGAGGTTTACTTTGGAAATTGGGAAAAAAATTATTCACTACAAGGATCATCAGGAACTGGAACAAGATGCCCAGGGAAGTGATGGAATCCTTTCCCTGGAGGTGTTTAAAAGATGCATAGATGTGGCACTTGGATACATTATTAGGTGTATAGTTGGACTTGATGATCTGGAAGCTTTTTTTCATACTAAATTATTATTCTTTATCTTCTTTTTAAGGGTCTCAAAACACCCACACAATCAGAAAGCTTCTGTGTTTCTGAAGGCTCCCATTTTGCCAATCACAGGGAATGCTGAGAGCTGACATTGAATGAACCTGCTACGAAGCACAGACATTTGCCCATAATTGTGTGCATCTGTGGTATCTGCTGGAGTGAGATATAAATATTTTCAATTCTCTGCCTTTATCACATATTCATATAAATAATGGAGTTTTTTTTTCAATTTTGACCTTACCAAGGTCAAAAATCTCTCTTTCCATCATTACTAGCTGTTTCTAAATTAACACAGTTTTCCTTTAAAATGAAACATACAGAAGTTTTATTGATTATTTTCTCAATAGAGAAAGTTTCAATGGCAGATTATCACATCAAATATTCCTAACAAAATGAAAAAAATTACTAATGGATAACATGCTCTTTATTACCTAGAGAGCAGAGTGTCACCTTAAGTAGATTAATTTTATTATTTAAATTCTGTGAACTGCAGGATAGCTCATCTAAAATCTGATATGGATGAAATTAAGAGAGGTTTTGAAAAAAACAACCACTAATTTTAATTTTAATGCTCACCAGTGAAACTAAAAATTATATATAGCCATTTAGTTTCATCAAAAAAAAAAAGATTATTTTGATCTATAATGAAGCTATAGCCTTTCAAAAAGGCAAAAATTTGAACATTTTAGAATACACTTTTGAATTAAAACTACCATTTTGAAAAGAAGGAATTATTTAGTCTACTGATTTGGTTTTTCTCTATTTTCAGTACAAAAAAATTCAGAAATGTGAGAAATTCACAGTTTAAGTGCCATTAAATCAGCACTTCCCAAATACTGACACAAACCTTTAGACAGAAAGGATCACTGAATTTAACTTTGATGACTTCTAGCTCTCAAAAAAAACCCTATCAACAGACTGTGATTGCAGCTTCTTGAGCTTATCACTGACTTTTATAGTTGCTCACTTTCCAGAAGGTCTTTGTTTCAGCCTTCTAGATCTTATCTCTACAGGAAGCTGTATTTAATTGAAAAGGCTGAGTTCTTCTGCAACACAGTTTTGTATGAATCCCTCAAATTCACTTGGCACCTCTGGTTTAGAATCACAGGTGTCCACACCCCAGTTGTACATGGGTTTTAAAGTTTACTGCATAATTTTTTTTTGAGCAAAGCTGTCACTTCTATGTATATAAAAGCATCTCGGGTGCATTAGCAATGTGTTTCTCTGGGGCTAACTGGCTTTAATAGGTGTGTAAGCTATCATATAACTACACAGATTTATGTACTGTGGATCAAAAATAACACTCACTAGTGCATATCACTGCCCTCTTTCATGCTCTGGACAAGAGTGTGGCTGTACACTCCTCTGATCAAGATCATGGTGGTTTTGAACATACAACAATGCAAAGGACTTGTGGATATTTCCTACCAAAGTTTTGCTGGAACAGGTAGGAACTTCAGTTTCAGGACTGGCACAACAATAACCAAGTCAAGTCTTACCAGTGTAGCTGGTCAGTTCAGCAAGAACATTCAGATGTGGTTCACCATAATGCACCAGAAGTCTGCTCTGAGGCAGTGTCATCCTGGGTGCATTTGAGAGCCTTGGGGAGTTTATGCCTTGGAACCAGTCTGAGGATATTGTGGAAGATGGTTCCCTATGAAGAAAACTAGAAGAATCATCAATTTTAAAATTCAGGTCCATTTGTAATATGTATATTTAGTTTCATATGTAATATATGTATTGTCCAGGAACAGGACAATACTAAATCAACTTGGTCTTAACAACAAAGACAATTCAAATAAAAAGAAGATTCTGGAAAGCATATGACAGATGCAAAGCAGAATATCTGTCTGGCAGAAGAGACAGGTCCAGTAACTGAATACACTGCATCCAGCCCCCTACAAGTTTCATGTTTTGAGAACTATCACCACCAGAATATGACACACATGCACTTCTCATGAAAAAACCTCACCACAATTAGAATTTATGCTGTTAATTGCTGCTTTTGAAAATACACAAAAATTTCCTTTTTGCCAAGCTCAGAGAAATGAGTGACATTTGTAAGCCACTGCCCAAGCAGCCAGGGAAGGAACTGGCAGCAAAAAAACCCAACTTCTGTACCTACCCTTACAACTGCGGTGTTTCTACAGTGTAATTTTTTATGGTGGCTGTTATAATTGTCATTATAGAAAAGCACATATTGCCAGTTATGCATATCTTTTTATTTTGCTACCATGCATAGTAAATATTATAATCAATAGTTGACTACCACAATCATAGCAATTACTATGCAGCTTTAATACTGAATCACTGCCAAGAATATTTTTCAACATCAAGACTGTCCTACTCTTCTCTCTGTAAACATAGCAGTATGTTCCTCTCCAAACACTGCAGACAGGGACAACCTTTATCCAACTCCTCTCCCTTGGGATTCAGCAATTTAGGTCAATCCTAAACACACATAATGCATAAAAATAAGAGAATGCTGGTAAATCCTAAAGCCTTTACATACTGAAGTTACAAAGATAAGTCAGGACAAATTAAGAGATGAAGAACAAAAATTTTATTATTTACTTAGTATTAAAATACATTCTAGTAAAAATATATATAATCATGCAGGAATACACACACACATACATATATACATATACAACTATTCACGCATGTGCACCCATACCCAGTCAAGAAAAAAAGTATGCATGTATGGACACAGATAAAACTTTTTGCATTATAGTAAATTTAAACTTTCCATTTAAAGATATTAAACCTGAATGAAAAAATAGCAGAATAAATTCTTGTTTCGGAGTGTATCTCAGTAGCTGTATCTTTTCACTGTAGGACTCCCCTCTCAAATTGTTTTGACAGAGATAGGATTACTGCAAAATTGGTCATGAAAGAAACTAATCTTTTATTCCTACCCCAACTGTTAGTATATTCTTATCTGCACTGGCAGTGTTAAATCTGTAGGTAAATATGAATTTGCTGGCTACAGGATAGCTTCAAAAGATCAGCATCCTGACAGCAAAACCAATATAGTCTTGATGCTAATCTTTATTTCTATAGACAGTTACTAAGTATAAATACACTCTATCAGCTATGCAACTCTAATCTAAAGCTGTTTATTGCCACAACAAAATAAGAAGTGGAGTAGAAAGAGTTTGAAAGCAAACCTAAACTTCAGAGGATATGTTAATGATTGATGACATTTTCTTGTCAGTTGTTATTTGTATGAACAGATAGCACTACTGTTTTGGAAAATAAAATCTTTAAAAATGCATAGGGGCATTTGAAAGAGGAGCATTTACGCGTCGCAGGGTCATACACGGCAAAAGAGATGGATAAAGAGATGATCTTTTGTCCAGTAACAGAATGTCAACACTCAATAGAGCAGTAGGAAGAGCTCAGTATAGTTCTGCCTTCAAGGACTGGTGACGGCAGGGGCTGGCTCAGGTAGGAGTATCCCAGGATGACTTTTGTGAGACCAGGGTACAATTTAAACCACTTTTTTTTGGAAAATATTTCAAAACATTTGGAGAAGTTTTAACGTTGCTGTAGGCTGTTGCTTTGTCCCACTGTCAGCATCAGATCACACTCGGCAGATCGATGTTGCCATGGCAAAAGCTGGGGTGTTGTAGAGCATGCATTACAGGAAGGATCCCCTAACAACAGATATTCTATGATTCTGTGGTGAACTGGGGCACCACACTTATATGTCCTGACTATAATTTCAGTATCTGATTTAATATATGAAATAACTAAAGCTGAATGTAAATGAAATATTAATCAATCTTGAATTTATTGAAGACAAGTCCTTATTAAGTTCTGTGGAAACATTTTGAAGCCATTGGAAAAGAAACAATGTATTCCCATTTCTTCCACAGTGCTATGGAGACTGGGCCTTACCCTATTCAATCATGAGATCTGGATGGGCTGTAGAGCTGGGCAATAAAGAGCTGCATGAAATTTAATGAGAGTAAGTGTTGGATTGTCCACCTGTGATGGGACAATCCTGGTTATGCACACAATTGGGGTATGAGAGTCTGAAACACAGCACCATGGAAAGAAAGCTGAAGATTTGGGTGGATGGCAAATTGACTAACAAATGACTAATAAAAAAGGGCTAACCTTATCCTGGGGTTGATCTAGCACAGCGTCCATCACTGGCTGGTCAAGGCAGATGATTGTCCCCCTCTACTCTGCACTAACTTGACCTCAACTTGACTGCTGTGTGCAGGTTTGGGTGCCTCAGTGCAAGAAGGATGTAAAGGAGAGCTTCTAAAGGAGGGGAATCAACATGATGAAAAGCCTGGAGGGCAAGACTTGTAAGGAGCATCTGAGGTCCCTTGCTTTGTTCAGCTTGGAAAAGAGAAGAGGCTGAACCTTTCTCCAAGGGTTGATCTCCCTGGTGACCAGTGTCAGGACACAATGAATGATGAAATGCAATCAAGATGCATCAGGGGAAGTTCAGATGGGACATGGGAAAAGCTTCTGCACAGAGAGGTGGTCATTCCCTGGAAGAGTCTACCCAGGGAAGTGGTCACACATCAAGACAGTCAGAGTTCAAGGAGATTATGGTTATTTTTAACAGCAGGGAGTTGTACTCAATGATCCTTAAGGGTCCCTTCCAACTTGAGATATTCTGTGACTCTATGATTTTAAATCAGATATCACAATCACGACATATTTGCTGGGGGCTTTCACTGCCACTCTGCAGAGGTTCATTCTTGCTTATACACTCAACCTGGTTGTGTTCACCCTCTGCTGCAAAGGAAGACAAAGTTTCTTTTAACTTTAGGGGTAAAAGGCCTTTTGGGCACTGGGGCAGATTCAGCTTCAAACTGATTGGGCTCTTTCAGGACCTGGCTCCCTAAATACTCACAAGTTGAATGCATGCATGCATGCTAAGTTCCCCATAGAAAATGATCTTGGTCTCAGAGACCACGTTTCACATTTTCTTCCTTACTATTTATGTTCTGCTCTGAAAGTAAATGAATACTAAATTGAATCAGCAATTCAGGCTTGCTACATTTCATTGATCTATGACAGATCAGAGCTTGATGCTGAGCTAATGTGGCCCCAAGCATCAACCTTTACCACTAATATGGTTTTAAAATTCTTTGCTCAAGTCTATTTATTATGAATGTAATCTGTTTTAGAAAAGCACCTAAATCTCTGCTAATGATTCATTCAGATGCATGCACTGTCCTCATTTAAAATGTCCAGGTTAACCCCGCTTTTCCTGATTATTTTAACAGTGCACATTGTTCTGTATTACCTGGTTTGCTTCCACTCTCATTCTGTTTCAGATATTTTCTGCCTGACTCCCACAGATGACAGACTGGGATGATTTATTTCCTTATGCAACACCCTTTGTATTCTATAGTTATTTTTTGCCACAGTAACACTTTATTACCTTCCTCTTCCAGCAGCTCACTCTCTGAGCCACAAGTAAAATTTAGAGAAGTTTTCTGAAATTTCTTATGATCTGCCAGCCAACATTTTATCTGGGATACATACTCCAGATTCTTAACTCAAAAAAAATTAGTCCTGGACCTTAGTGCTTCTCCAGTGATTGCCATCCATCAACACTAACAGGAAAGTGAGTGAATTCAGCCTCCTGATGTCAGCAGATAGAGTTCAAAAACATTTACATTTGTCATCTAGCTTGTCACCTTCGATAAGTTCCTTCTTTACTCTTTCTACTCTGCTTGTTTGATCCATGGCATCCCCTTCAATTTCTTCTTATTTTCCTCACATATGCTTATTCCTCCCAAGCACAAAGCAGGGAGATAGAAGTTTCTGACTATTTACTGAACAGAAAAAGAAACCCCTGTGTTCAACAGGAATAGCAATATTTTGGTTCTTCATCTAAAAGGGCTAAAAACAAAAGACAAAAAAATCCCTAATATATTTTTGGTCTTAACACTACTTGTCAATCTATTGTACATTATACTTCTTGGGGTACTCTTTATTTTATTTTATTTTATTTATTTTATTCTATTTTATTTTATTTTATTTATTTTTNTTTATTTTATTTTATTTTATTTTATTTTATTTTATTTTATTTTATTCCCCTTAAAGAGTAGGTAATTTGTCAAACAAAATGCCAAACCTATGAAACTTAAAAGAACATTTCCTTTTGAAATCCTTATATAATACATTTCAATATTTTACAATGGAATCCTTTGTTGAAAAATATTGGCCATAATTGTGCTTAAACTGTCTATCAGTACAACTTGAATTCATGAAAATATTAATTTTTTCAGTGAACTTACTGTCCATAGAAAATTTGTGGCCATGTCTACATACAATGAGTAACAAGATACTGTTAGTCCTATTAATGTTGTATGCTCTGGCTTAAAATTTACACTGTCTTGTTAAAATAATTTCAAAATATGTTCTGATTTCAATAAATGCCCTTAGTGCTTCTGATGAATAGTGCATTGTCTGCAATCAACTTTGAAATTTGAAGGCTTTGGATTTAATAGGGACATTCCTATTAATTCAATTTTATATATATCTATCTCTCTCATGGAAATACCTTCCATCTCTTGAAATTTCTCATATAAAGGCTAAAAATAACAAAGTAGATAATCTTGCAAGATCTCTGCCCTATTGGATTGGAGAAATATTTCCAGGCTGGTTGCTCTCTTGAGGGTTTGTTTCATGGGAGATTTCAGGCTCAGCTCAAATTTGCCCTTGAACATAAATGCTGTTCACCATTTGACTATACACCTCAGTTTTATTTATCTGAGTTCTGGTAGGGCAGCTCATTGTTTCGGAGGAGTTAAAAAAACACCTGAAAAGTCATGTGCATCTCAGTTGTGCATTTCTTCTGGTTGTCAAGGAAACCACCCCAGGATTCCTGGCAACAGACTTCATCTCAATCGGTAATGGAAACACCACAGGTATTAGCCAGTCAGTCACCTCCCACCGGGTGCTATTTTGGGAACAAGTCAGTAGATCAGACTCTCCTCTTCTAGCAGCTCTGAAGCTGTGAGGGTTTGTCGTGTGCCTTTGTCTCCATGGGGCTTGGCTCTCCGGCAGTTTCTCTGGGCAGAGAGCCATCCTAGAGGTGAGGCTGTTAAACACTGCTCTCAAGGTACAAAAAAGCCTTCAAAGGACTATGGTAAACCTGTCTCTAACTTTCCTAAAGTCTGGAGTGATGGCTAAAAATTATCAGGGGGAAGATGGTAGTATCCTTTGCTTCAGATGGACAGTTTCTCTTCATGTATCAAAACTGTAAAAAAAAAAAGGTGTTTACATTTACAGCCTTATTAAAAAAAATTGCATATTACTAATGGATACCTATTTAGTCATTAAATGTCCTGAAGACATTGACTGAGATCTCCAGTCCTGGGAATGGCAGAACACTGTGGTTATGGTTCTGGGNGTCTACATACAAACAATGAGTAACAAGATACTGTTAGTCCTATTAATGTTGTATGCTCTGGCTTAAAATTTACACTGTCTTGTTAAAATAATTTCAAAATATGTTCTGATTTCAATAAATGCCCTTAGTGCTTCTGATGAACAGTGCATTGTCTGCAATCAACTTTGAAATTTGAAGGCTTTGGATTTAATAGGGACATTCCTATTAATTCAATTTTATATATATCTATCTCTCTCATGGAAATACCTTCCATCTCTTGAAATTTCTCATATAAAGGCTAAAAATAACAAAGTAGATAATCTTGCAAGATCTCTGCCCTATTGGATTGGAGAAATATTTCCAGGCTGGTTGCTCTCTTGAGGGTTTGTTTCATGGGAGATTTCAGGCTCAGCTCAAATTTGCCCTTGAACATAAATGCTGTTCACCATTTGACTATACACCTCAGTTTTATTTATCTGAGTTCTGGTAGGGCAGCTCATTGTTTCGGAGGAGTTAAAAAAACACCTGAAAAGTCATGTGCATCTCAGTTGTGCATTTCTTCTGGTTGTCAAGGAAACCACCCCAGGATTCCTGGCAACAGACTTCATCTCAATCGGTAATGGAAACACCACAGGTATTAGCCAGTCAGTCACCTCCCACCGGGTGCTATTTTGGGAACAAGTCAGTAGATCAGACTCTCCTCTTCTAGCAGCTCTGAAGCTGTGAGGGTTTGTCGTGTGCCTTTGTCTCCATGGGGCTTGGCTCTCCGGCAGTTTCTCTGGGCAGAGAGCCATCCTAGAGGTGAGGCTGTTAAACACTGCTCTCAAGGTACAAAAAAGCCTTCAAAGGACTATGGTAAACCTGTCTCTAACTTTCCTAAAGTCTGGAGTGATGGCTAAAAATTATCAGGGGGAAGATGGTAGTATCCTTTGCTTCAGATGGACAGTTTCTCTTCATGTATCAAAACTGTAAAAAAAAAAAGGTGTTTACATTTACAGCCTTATTAAAAAAAATTGCATATTACTAATGGATACCTATTTAGTCATTAAATGTCCTGAAGACATTGACTGAGATCTCCAGTCCTGGGAATGGCAGAACACTGTAGTTATGGTTCTGGGGTCACCTGTGAATGCTACAGGCAGTCACACTGACTGAGAGTCAAAGTGCCCCTGCTACCAGCCTGTTCCCAAACTGAGTTTGTCCAGAGAATATCCAGAATGGTAAAGTACTTTATTTCCATGAGGGGGAGAGTAAAGCTTTGGGTGTGATTGGGGATATACATAGGAAATGACAGAGCAAGCTGGAAAAAGGTTACTTGAACTATATGGCGAGAAAATAAGACAGGATAATGGGGAACACATGGTGGGAAGAAAAGTAAAATTGTGATGCACATCTGAAATGGATATGTAAAACAGGGATTGGAAACCTGTGGGGTGAGAATGAAAGAAAGATAAGAAATGTCAGCTTGGGGAGAAATGGTTGAGGACAATTCAAAAATCAAGAACAAGGAATTTATGTTAAAAAATGGATGGGCTTGTGCCATCACAGGACTGCAAGGTGTTTCTGTTTGTGAGGGGAAAATCTGAGGTAATCTTTATGCAATTAAGCATTTTGGAAGGAAGATCTGAGGTAACCTGTAGGGACCAGAATGAGCACTGAGGGAGAAGTGGGTGCCCCAAGTGATGCTGAGGGCGTAATAGGTCACTTGGGCCTGAATGTGGTGTTGTCCATTGGCAGAAATAGTGGGACAGCCAGGCAAGAGGGACCAAGAAGAGGAGTGACTTGGAGCTGAAGAGAGGGCATGAGAGGCCCTCTGGGCAAAGGGCATTCCTGGCATACCTAGGGCACCTTCTCAGTGCCAGGGCTGGCTTTGAGCTGGCCAACCTCCCTGCAAGCAGGGCTGGGTCTTAGCTGTTGTTGGCCTTTTGTCATCATGCTCCTTTGGCTGCCTGGAGAGGCAACCCTGTAAGGAGGGTGAGAGCCCCTGTCTCCACACGTGAGGGGGGAAATGGAGCTCTCCTGGCCCCCAGCCCACCCTGTAAGCAGGCCAGGGATTTTCCCCAGCCATGGCAGCTTTCTGCCTGCTGCTGGCCTCTGGCCAGCGTGATCCCCTGTACTCCGGGTGTGTCACAGCCTTTGTCCCTGTGCCACCCCTGAAAGTGCCTCAGAGTGTCCAGGCCCCTGTACTCCCTCACAGTGCAGGGTCAGGTCTGGGGCTTTCCTCTCCCACTCAGCAGTACTGATGGCCCCTCAGCACACTGGCACACAGACCTTGCCCCCTCTTCTGGGACTGTGTTCCCCTCCCCTGTCTTCCCCTTAGTTGGTGTGAGTGAGCAAGTGAGGTTGTGCTTTAGGCCCCATTTAGAAATAGAGCAGTGTAGCTTAGACTTCCCAGGAGGGAAAGAGGAGCTCTGTACAGCCACAGAGGGTATCCAAAAACACATGGGTGGAGAAACTGTCTGGCCTTGCCCCTGTTTTTGAGGACAGAGCGAAGCTGCTTAGTGGGAGTGTGGGCACCATGACCCTCCGGTAGCCAGGCCTGGGTCTCTGCCTGTGCTGCGTGGCTGCCAATCCTGATGGGGACCTGCCAGTGTGCTGGCCCTCTCCTTGGGGCATGTGTCACGACCTTGTGGAGCCCTTAGTCCCTGGGAGCTGCCCAAGGTTCCTCTATTCAGAGAATGGATTGGAGGGAGGGGAATTAAATAAAATGACAAGGAGAATATTCTCTGGGATGGTAATGTTACCTTTAAGAGAAATCTAGGCTTAGAGTTTGGAGAATCATCTCAGCTTCTTCCTGTGCTGACCTCATGGAAAAGCCTGTGCCAGAGGTAAATGCTCCCAGATCTGATAATCTCAAGTAGGCTACTGGAAGTCCCAGAGTTTCTTTTTGGATGAAGAAGAATCAATTCATTAAAAGCCCCTCTTTCCTCTGGCCGTAGCCTAGGAGAAGTTCTCTTAGACACATCCAGAGTAGTGTCCAGTCACGCTGACATATGTTTTTATTCTTAGTGCTTTCTGCTGTGGGAAAAGAAAAAAGTATGGTAGTGTTGAAGTACCCAGATAAACAGTGCTCATAAAAAGAGACAGAGTAATCATGGCACTACTTGCAAATCTTTGCAAGGAGCTTTACAACCTGTTGAGTTCAAAGTTTGTGGAAATCAATTCCTGGAAGGAAAAGTTAAACAAATAATCACATTCACCTGAAAGTCATCAACAAAATAACAGCCATAAACTGAATATGTATAAATAATACCAAATTAAACCTTATTTCATCGATTTTAGAGTAAGAGGATGTATGGAGAATGTCCTACATTACATACCTCAGCTTCAAGAGCAAACTATTTGATAGTCTTCCACAGTAACTCATAACAATAGAGGAAGGAAAAATGTAAGAAAGTAATTTAGTGCATAGGATAGGGAAACATGCTTTGAAAATGATGTGTAATGATGCAGTGTTGAAACTGAAGGATGAATTTAATGTTGTCCCTTAAGGACCAGTTTTGAGTCTGTTGCTATTCAGTATTGTCATTAATGAGCTATTATGATCTTTGCAATATTGCAGGAGAATACCTGAAAAATTGGAGGGGCAGAAAACCAGGTGATGCTATGGAACTGGGAGTGAGAATTGACAAAAATGCTGATACTTCATGACTGGGATATAGATACTGCTCTTAGGCAAAACCAGTCAAGTCTCCTAATGCAGGCTAGTGAAGAAATAGTTGGGTTGCAGATTTATAGAAAAAGATATCTTTATCACTCACAAGTGACCATGAAACACCATGACAGGTTGTAGGAGAAACCCCACAAATTTTAAAAAAAATCAGTATAAGCAGGAGTAAGCCTCATAACACAATCCTTCTCTCCATTCAGAACTGGAGGAGACCTGAGCTGGAAATCTGGCTCTAGTTTTCTTGGCAGCCAGGAATACACTGAACCAACAACCAAACTGGCAGAAACAAAATGTTGCTCCAGCTCAAGTTTATGATACCACAGATATATTTGACAAGGTAAAACCAATGAAATGAAGGAGAAAAATGACCTGTGCAAAGAGTAGTACACCAAAGAAGAAGAACTGAAAATTGTTACTGTTGAAATTCGTTACAATAGTTGCACAACAACCTAGTGGAAGTTTCATTTTCAATTGAAAAGTTAAAATTAGATGGGAGTTTCTATTTAAGAAGGATAAAATTATAAGAGAGAAAGACATAATTTCTATTAAAACCAATTTTTTTTTTTAATCTTTAGAAACCCAATGCTATATGATCTTGAATGTTGATCTGTTTTAGATAAAAGAACCAGAAGATCATGAACAGAGAAACCAGTGCTGTGTTAATGAAGTTGGAAAGAAACTTTGCTCTTATTCACTGTCTGTTCTCCAGTAATTTTAAGAATTTCATATGTATAATCTTCTTTTATAAACCAAAGAAATAGATTTGTGCCTGTTTAAATTTATCTCTCCATCAACTGCTAATTGACTTTTGAAAACTTAAATAACCTCACAGTTTGCTTTTGCTCGCCTGCAGATCTGTGTTCAGACCCTCATTTTGTAGTCCCCTCATTATTGTTCCCTCCATCCATATCTTCCTACATGTCACCCTCCTAAGGAGAAAGTTATGGGATTTTTTTCCAACAGTGGGTTTCATACAAGAGATGGAGTTTTGTTCTTTTAAAGGCTAAAGAGAATTTCATGGTTATTAACATGCTGGTTTTTCAATGCAACTTCTCTATGTGCTTATTCTAGGCAGGGCTGCAGGCATCAGCTTTTATTAAGCTTATTCAAAACTTTCTATTGTAGCACCCAGTTTGCTTATAGACTTGATAAAGCTTTGGTTATTTCAACCCAAATTTGTCATGTGCAGTTTGAAACTGTGATTTTATATCTTTCTAGACTTGAAACGCTCCATTAAATTTTGCACAGATATAGGAAATATGGGCAAAAGAATAGCAGACAGAGAAAACGGTTTCACATCTATGACCTTCATCTGTGTAGACCAAGAAGGGAAAAAAAACAAACCTGGCCTGATTTTTTTGTAGAGCAAAGGAATCTTTTTTAACCCCTGAAAGAGGAGGGAAATGACTCACCACTCTTACTCAAGGTAGGAAGCAATGGCACAGAGAGTCCTAAGTGTTTTGAGGCTGGA
Organism: Urocynchramus pylzowi; assembly: GCA_013397555.1. Classification (NCBI taxonomy): domain Eukaryota; kingdom Metazoa; phylum Chordata; class Aves; order Passeriformes; family Fringillidae; genus Urocynchramus; species Urocynchramus pylzowi. The sequence continues at coordinate 393,263 of VZRH01002389.1, forward strand.
TGTCCTTTGAGAAGCTGGAGGAGAACAGTCTCAGTCAAGAGCTGTCAGGGTTCCCAAAACATCTGCAGAAGTCCCTCTCTCTATAACACTGATGACACACGTGTTTCTCTAACACAGAGCTTCAGGACCATAGGAAAAGAATTTAAATTCAGTTTTCCACAATTCATTTTTAAGACAATCAATACATAAGAGAAAGAAATATCAGGGAACAAAAATGTTATGGAGGGGGAAGAAGACACATGTATGTCACATTTGTAAATCCTAATACAGTGTTATTCAGAAGTTTATAGACATTTATGTCTTCAGCTACAGATGAACACTGATTTATAGGAAAGTTGAAAACTCTTGGCAACTTAAAACTCAATGAATTGAAAAAGAAGAATAGGCTAGATACTGTCAGAATGATCCCAATGATAAAACAGAGTGTGGCAGGAGTACATTAACTCAGGTTAAGGCATGGTAACAATGACGAATAAAATCATAGAGTCAAACCATGAACCCAGCACCGCTAAGAACACTATTAAACTATGTCCCCAGGTGCCACAAATTTTAGTTTAGTCTTTTAATTCCCTCCAGGGATGGTGACTCCAAAACTGCTCCAGGCAGCCTGTCCCAGTGCTTGAAAACCCTTGCAGTGAAGAAATGTTTCCCAGTATATCCAGCTAAACCCTTTTGGCCCAGTTTGAGGTAAACAGAGCACATTGCTGTCTTATGTTCAGTCACTGTCAATGAACACTCTCAGCGTCCTTTTCTACCAGGAAGTTTTCTAGCCAGTGTACCCCCAGCCTGTAGCCCTGCATGGGATTGGTTGTGTTTGTTTGCCTTATTGTACCTCACAAAAATTGTTTCTGTCCTTTAAGCCAGCCTTTCCAGATCCATCTACCCTCCAGCAGATCAAAACTCCCACCTAACTTTTCATGTACAAACTCACCAAGGGAGCACTCAATCCCCTCATCCAGATCATTGATGAAGATATAAAACAGGCCTGGCCCCAGCCCTGTTTTTTTTAACCAGCAAACAGTGCACCCATCCACACTATGGGAAAAGAGTTTCTCCAGGAGAATGCTGTGGAAAATGCAGTGCAAGGCTTTACTAAGGCCTAGGTAAACAACATCCACTGTCTTCCCTCATCCTCCAAGTGAGTCACTCTGTCATAGAAGGAGATCAGGTTAGTCAAGCAGCACCTGCCTTTCAAAAGTCCATGCTGGTTGTCCCATATGATGATCTGCTCCATGACCTTCTGCTCTACCAAGGTCAGACTGCAATGACTCAGATGGCCTGAAGGCCCGATGGAACTTCCATATGAAGTTAGAAAATCTAATCTAATCTGATGTGCCCAGCATGGACAGAATCAGTGATATGAGGGGTTTTGTACATTATACAGTCTCTCTGATGAAAAGATGAAATTTTTATTATTCACAGAAATACCTGAGCTTTTTCAAATCCTTCTGTAAGTCTTAGCTCCATTTTACCTTGTGACAATGACTTGCACAGATTAATTACTTGACTAATAAACCACTTTCTTCTTCTCAATATAAAACTTGTCTTAAAACTGTATGACACATCTACATTCCTCTCTTTACTATCCATCACATCTTTTATTTGTCATCTATTGAAATGTGAATAGCCAAAAATGACACTGCTTTGTACAAATAGGTTTTTTTTATTATTTTAATAATCATAACTGCCTTTTAAAACATTTTTCTTTATTTGTTTTATTCTTCCATTTCTGCCATGTCTTGGGGGCAATGAACCATAGAATATCCATAAAGTTGTCCTTCAAACTACAGTCACTCTTTGCTATGGCTTATACTCTTTGAGCAGCTAAAATGTTGCTGATAGTTTTATGTTTTCTCTCTCTCAAGTACTTTGCTTGCAGTTTCCATATCAATGAAATGATTGTATTTTTTTCAGATTTGTTTTTTTAAGGTTTTTGGTGAAGATACTGCTTCATTGTCTAATTCTCTCCCAAAAGGGTGAATAAGTAAGGCCAGTGCCATGTCTCCCCGGTAATTGCCAAAGTTACAAAGTTCTCATTTCTTTAAACAATTGACAGAAATAGCAATGGACATTTCTGTTTATTTGGAGGAGTTTTGATCAGAAACCTTCCCTCTTGATAAAGGCTATAATGTCAGCTGGTATTCACTGCTTTACTGCTGGTGAATATCAGTGCCAGCTGGATAGACTGTGCAGTACAGAAGGACTTCAGAAAAATTCCCTTGCATTTTCCTCAGAGAGAAATAAGGGATCAGGAGCTGAAACCTCCATTAATAATTAATAGCTAGTTCCATGTACAACAGTCCAGTTGCATCTCTCATGTATCACAGACGAAAACATTTTGTTTGCTAATTAGGTAGGATACAGTAGATAATTCAGGCTTATTTGAATAAACTATATATTTTAGCTCCAGCAATGGTATTGTATTTGACAGGACCAACATAAAAACATATTTGGTCTTTATTCTCATCTGAGCAAAGAATTAAAGTACTGATTAGTGGGGAGAACTTCTTTGAAGTTCTGATGGAAAAAAAATGCAAAGATTTTTAATATATAAAAAATCTTCTAAATCCAGTGTATTAAGCAGCACCACACAGAACTTTATTAGATATTAAAGTAAAAAAATAAGAAAGTTTGCTGAACAAAGCAATCCCATTAAGTTTGCTAATTCTCCTTCATAGTTTAGTGACATGAAGGTAAAGTCATTACATTAATTCTCCCTTTTGCAATTAGCCTTATTGTCCATGACAAGTCTCATAAAGTCATAGCACTTCATTAGTTTCAAGATGCATTTCCGTACAGAGTGTAAGGGAATGAGTCCTGCCCCAAACTGCTGTAGACTCCACATAAGTGAGATAGTCCTACAATTTCATTATTGTACATTGCCTTAACTAGGGAACTAGTTGAACAAGCATCCTCTTCCTAACCTTCAATGTTTTCCTTATAAATTCAATAGTGTCACCACTTTGCTTGCTGTCTCCTTAGTGACTAATTGATATTGAGCAAAATTTTAAGTACTTTCTCCTCTCAATGCATGTGGAAGGCACCACATGACTGACAAACTCTCAAGTTCTGTCTGCATTAGATAAGTTCAATCAGGAATGGTGGCAATGCAGCAAAGTAAGGGTAGCTGGTAAGTCAGATGTATAATAATAGCAGGGTACAACCTTATTATTTTTTGCTGAGAATTTATACAAGTGAGCAATAACAGCAGTGTCTTATAGATGGAATAACACAGGCTCAAGACCAGAAAGTGGGATTTACCTCACTTATTTTGGTATTAAAGAGATAAATCTCTAAGTATGAGTGAGTTATACTTTAGAGTCAGTGGCAAATAGTAAGCAGTTCAGATGAGCAACTCACCTGAATCATCTTAGATGCTTATTTTGAAGCAATATGAATTGCATTTGGTGCTTGAATTATTAAAAGTTGTTATGGTCTAAGCCCAGCCAACAACTCAGCAACACAAAACCACTCCCTCCCTCCCTCCCTCACCAGCAGTATCAGGGAGAGAATCAGGAGAAAAGAGAGAAGACTCATGGGTTGAGATAAAGACAGCTTAATACGGGAAGGAAAAGCTGCCCACAAGAACAGAGCAAAATAAGGAATTCATACACCACTTTCTATAGGCAGGCAGCTATCCAGCCATCTCCCAGTGATTTGGGAAGACAAACACCATAACTTCAAACTTCCCTCATTTCTTCCTTCTTCCCTCTGCTTTGTATACTAACCCTGATATATGATCTGGAAAATCCCTTTGGTCAGTTTGGGTCACATGTCCCAGCTGTGTCTCCTCCCAACCTCCCATGCACCCTCAGCCCCCCAACCAGCATAGCAGAAAAGCAGTATGAAAACCAGAAAAGGACTTGCTCTGTGTAAGCCCTGCTCAGCAATAACAAAAACATCTCTATAATATCAACACTGTTTTCAACACGTATCCAAAACATAGCCCAGGCTGGGCACTGTGAAGAAAATTAGCTCTACCCCAGTCAAAATGAGTACAAGGGTATAGGTAAGTTGCTTAAATTTGTGCATTCAATAGCAGCTGCATAAGTGTATTGAAAGCTTGCAAAGAGCTGGCAGGGGCAGCAGAGGAATTGTGGGAGGTATGGTTGTATAGTGGACATAAAAATTTCAGTGTCTTCATCTATGAGCTACATCTCGCCCTTAGGTTAGAGCAAGCACTCCCAGAGTGATAAAAATTTCTGTTTTACCTCAAAGTTAGCTCTGTATTCCAAAGTCTGAGGAAGAAGAGGTTCATCTCCACAGAGAGATATTTATCTCCTATCTGAAAAGAAGTGGCCAGGAAAGATCAGACAACCCATAGCTGAGTGGGTGTTTCTCTCTCTCCATTTCTTAAAGCTAGAACTTGGGTCACTTGGTGCTTGCAAGTACTTAGCTGCAAGAAAAAAAAAAAAAAAAAAAAAAAAAAAAAAAAAAAAAGAGAGAGGAATATAGGCTAAGAGTGAAACAGCAGGAGCCTGGTAGAAGCTGTCCCACCGGTCCTATTTAACCTGCACTCACTACAGCCTTTGCATAAAACTGCCTGTGTTTGGACAGCCCAGGAGCAGGTTAACAGCTAATATAAACCCTTCAAGTTGGTTCTATAACACTCCCTAGTTTTCTTTTTGCTAACCCATGTTGTTTTAGCTAGAAAGGGAACTGTATTTTTCAAATGAATATATGGTGTACTTTTGAGCATCAAGATCAATCAAACTGTGATCACATCAGTGAAGCCCAGCAAATGATATCAGCCAATATTCACAATTCAGGTAAATGGAAATGGTCAGACATGATTTTTTTTTCCTTTTAGGTTTATAGCTAATGAGACATTTGCATTAGAAACCCAGACAGGGTAGGATAGTTCAAGCCTTTGTGCAGGATTTTAGGAGGGGTGGCCTACCCTCCTAGGGTTGGTTAGCTTTTCACCTTCACTACCATACAGAGTATCTAAGGCAAGTAGGTTCCCAATTTGGATGCCTTAAAACTAGATGGGATGAGTTTAGGAGTACTTGTTAGGATACTCCACAGTGCTTTAGCACCAAAATCAAGGAAAGCAGAGCCACCAGAAGTTGAAGCAACACTATCAGGTTCCTGCTGTTTACTATGAAGTGTTAGAGCATTTCACTGACATGCTGCAGGTATTTCTCTGGATTAATTCAAGAGAGAAAATTAACTGTTCCCACCACCAGCTACAGAAGCTTGTCTCTTAATCTGAAGCTGTAGCATTTTGCATTTTCTCTTTAATATAGACAGCCATAAACTGAATATTATTAAGATTTCTTCAGAGGGGGAATAAGAAAGTAGAACTCAGTGCATGTCCCGTGTTTCTTTAATTTCACAGCTGAATTACCAGAGACTTTCTTAAAGAGGAAAGTCTACAAGAAAATTCAGAGCTGCTGGAAACACGTATATGTACATATAAATATATTCAACCCCTCGGGTGTTATTAGAGTGGAAATAACATCTAGTATATGCTAAAGCTATGTGCAATGAAGAAAGGGGGTCATACATTTTTTAATAGGAAATGGCAGAGGGCATTTCATCACTGCAGAACCATGTAGTTTTTACTTAAGCTAGTTTTAAAATAGTAGCTTAGCTGGTAGTAGTGGAGAGCTCAGAGGCTGCTGAAAAAACTGAGCATTTACCTTGTTTTCTTAAAGTGTGGTGGGAGGTGTTTCAGCTCAAAGTGACCTCCACATGACTGACATCTGATCCAGCTGAAGCTTCTTGATCAGCTTATGAGAGAAAAACAAGGAAGGATGTATTGAGAATTTGCACACCAAGCAAAATTTAGAAGCTCAAAGGCTTAGAACATTTGATTCTTTGACCACTGGTATGAAGCAGTGATTACTTGAATTCTTTTTTTTTTTTTGACAGTGTCCCAACAGGTGGGACTGCAAGTCTTAGGCATGTGGAAACAAATAGTGGACATGACTGCCAGACAGCTCATTTGATGCCTTTGAAGACAGAGTAAAGACAGCATTTAGATTGCTCAAAGTTCTAGATATTATAGACAGAATTGATTGTAATGAACAAAATTTGCTTAAAGCGTTAAAGAATAAGTTGATTCCTATCTGTGCTGTTTTCAAATTCACCCCTTATTGGAGATGATTATCTTCTGTCAGCTTCAAAGGATGTATTTGCCATGGTTCTTGGGCAGAAGTACTTTTTCTGAGATAATTTGTCCAAAAAGGAAGTACAGACTGCTGATGATAATCGCCATTAAATAAGCACAAGTGGGCTTATTTCAGTGTAGTGCCATGATAACACCATACCTACAGTACAATGACAAGACAGGTGCCAGGGGATCTGCCAAGGACACAGCACTGGTTATGACAGCAAGGGAATGTACAAGGCCCTAACAACTTCCCAAAGACACTTGCCAGGCTCTCCTGTATGCTCAACACTCCAGGGTTGTGGGAATGCTCTGTTTTGGCAAGTTTTTCAGTTGTACAGCTGTGGTAGCATGTGAGGCTATACTGGGGAAAATCAGCAATTGTCTCTGAGGTGGTTTCTTGCATTGTGCATTCTTCACTGCAACATTTGTGATTGCACTGCAATGAGTTGTGACCCAAGTCCTCTGGGGAGAGCCAGGTTTCACCACAGTCCTGCAGAAGAAAAGGGCACTGTGAGAGTGTTTTGTCAGCTCTTTAATCCTTTTTGCTGCTGTTGAGCTGGCAAACAGAGTCTGAAAGTTATCTGACTACATCACTACTGTGGCTTTGAGTCCAAGCCAGTACATCAGTCTCACATGTGGTGCTCGCTGCACCTTAAAGGGCCTCTGTTGGTCTGGCCATGCTGGTTTTGTGTCTTTCTCTGGTAGTACTGTATGACCTACATTTCTCTCCCTATTTAATGTGTTTGTGCCTGATTTGGCCCTGGTTCTGCCCCTCCTGCTTGCTCTCCAAATATCATTACTCCTTAACTAAATCTAGATGGCTAGAATTAAAGAGTCTTCCTCTGCTGATAATTATTTTATTTTAGTCAGGGAGTAGCTTTCTATCTTTATCTGGGTCAGTATTAAGCTTAGCTTCCAGTGTTAATTTTCATGCTAAATATTCTTAATTTGTTCCTCCTTTATAAGAAGCTCCTTGATCCAGTAAATCTTCTTGTCCCTCCTACAGTGTCTCTAGTTATGAATTGTCATGATTCAGTGAATCTGTGGAGAAACTATTTTAATTATCCTCCCATTCTCTCTCTGTCTTCTGCCAGAATGTCTAAGTCTCCTGTGGAGGGAACATTCCTATCTTCCTTCAGCTCCCCTGAGGCAGTTGGAAATTTTTCATGTCAAGTTATCTTTTTGTCTCCGAAATCATTACTGGATAAGCACTTCTTAGTGCTGCAATGTTGATTTCTGTAGGGAGATTCCAGCTGCAGGGAAAAGAAGACATGAACTTGGGAGAAACTGCCAGAGAAAATGGATATATAGTTTATGAGAGACTTTGCAAACCAAAGAAAGGCCTGATCTGCTACATCGCTCTCTGGACTTCAAGTGTCACAGATTTCTGCTTGATTCAGTGCAAGAAGGAAAATCATGCTTGCATGATTTGTAGCTGGTATGTGTTTTATTTTTTGGATTCTGAACCCCATCACACTTTTGGGGGGTGGTGGGAATAAGCAACAGGATAGAGAATCTCCAGATCTCAGATGTATTGTATCCAGCCCAAATAGCAGAGCTGTTTTTGCTCCAGTTCCAGTAGTTCTGAAAACTGGTTTCTGGGCATCCTAAGAAGACAGAAGAAAGCATCACAAACTTTGCAAACAATTAGGGCTTTGCCTCATGCTCTGACTAACAAGGCAACCACTTAGATGGCAGCTTAAGCATTGGTGCAGTTAGTTGAGAAAAATGACAAAAGCCTGGATAAAGTGCTTCCCTCTCAAGCTCAGCACTGTCAGTCATCCATTCAGGCTTCAGAAGTTCCCCGGTGCTCTTTGTTCAGCAAGAGGCTTACTGGAACCACCACATACTGTGTCAAACTACCAGGAAATCCTTTATCAGTTCATCCTTTTGAAACTGTCATTGAAGTGTATGGACCTAAAGAGAGATAAGCATTAATAATACCGTGTTCTTTTTATCCATGTGTCGCAGTTTAGTCTTAGTTGGCTTTATCTTAAGCTCAGGATTTGCAGTCCAGGCTAGTCTGCTGCAACTCCCCACCTCCTTGTCCATTTAAAAATGGTGCTTAACCCATCACATATGGATACATAAGACAAAAAAAATCAAACAACTTTTTTATCTAAGTCAGAGATTTATGCCTGTTGTTTGTACCTTGGACTTCTTTTGGTAAGTGCACCAGCATCCTGTCCATGGTCCACTGACATAAGTCCCATAAGCAGCATAGCTTGTCAGAGTGATAGTGTTGATGTTTTGCTTGCTGAATTTTTAATTTTATTTGGGGTTTGTTTGTTTGCTTGTTTGTTTGATTGTTTCTTTGTTTAGGGATGTCTGTTATTTAGCATTAATCAAACAAACAAGCAAACACAGATTTGAAGCAAGGATCTGAACTGTTTCATGGGCATTTCTCATCCTGGCATTGTCAGCCCTTAAGAGCATTCATACAGCCACACCCAGTCATGCAAGCACAACAGGACCCAGAAGGATCAGCTGAACATCTGGGTACAAAACCCATTGCTCACTGTCCAGCACAGTTTCACTTCCCAGTGGTTTTATCTTCTCTTTTTCCAGGATTTGACTAGTATTTAAAAATACATTTGTGGAAACCCTCTTGAAAAGAGTACTGGACCTGTGGGACCAATGGGTTGTTGTTACATGGTGTGAAGAATCTGGGTGTGTTTCAGCAATACATTTCCTGCCATAAATCAGGGATGGCTTTGGGGCAACTGTCATGGAACAACACAGGAAGGAAGATGTAGTTCCTGATCTTGGAGGTAGTAATAGATAATGTATGTGCTAATCAGAAATATGAGTGTAGACTTAGCCGGTACACTGCTAAAGTGAAATCACTCTGCCAGAGATTTTACACTTTTCAGCAAGGTAGCTTGGTTAAATCAGGAAAAGAACACAAGGATATAAGTACAACATTAGGCAGCTAAATTCTAAATCTGCAGAATTTCTAATCTGTGTTCTATAAACAGGAAAAAAAACCAAAATACAGAACCCATGAGTGCCCTGAGATTCTGTGGGTATATTGACAGTCTGGAGCAGCTAAACACCCAGTTCACAATAAATACTGCTAGGTGTTGGGCTGGCTCTAATTGTCCTGCCTCTTACCTCACGAAAAGCCTTTCTCCAAATATACACAATATTGGCTGCAGAGATAAACACAGGGACTAAAAAAAAAAAAAAAAATGTAAATAATGCTGTTGGTGTGACCATGACTCTTTAGGGCAGAATAGAATGGAATGGAATAGTTCCAACTGGAAGTGACTTAGAGCAATCATCTAGTCCAACTGCTTAAACACTTCAAGGTTGTCCAAAAGTTAAACCATATTTTAAGTGCACTGTCGAAATGCTCCTTAAACACTGACAGATACATAAAACATCTCTCTAGGAAACCTATTCAGTGTTTGACCAGCCTCTCTGTAAGGAGGTATTTCCTAATTTCAAGTTTAATTCTCCCCTGACACAGCTTTGAACCATTTTCATATGTTCTATCATTGGATACCACAAAGAAGAGATCAGCATCTCCCTCCCCACTTCTCCTCCTCAGGAAGATTAGAAGGTAATGAGGTTGCTCCTCCATTTCCTGTTCTCTCTCTAGTGATTTTAGTGTTTCAGTGCTCAGACATTTATCTAGCACTGCTCATGAACACCCATCTCAACTCTGGGGTGACCCTGACTGCATGCCTAGTACCCACCAAAGCTGCTCTGTAATTCCCCATCACAACTGGACAGAGGAAAGAGACAAAAAAAGGGTTCATATGTTGAGATAAGGACAGGCAGAGATCCTTCACAAATTAGCATCAATGGGCAAAACAGACTTGACTTGGAGATATTTATTGCAGTTATTGCCAGCCAAAATCAGAGCAAGATAATGAGAAGAAAAACAAATCTTAAAAACACCCTTACCCTACACCTCCATAATTTCTGGGCTCTACCTCCTCCCTCCAGTGGCACATGGAGATGGGGAATTAAGGCTATGGTCAGTTCACCACACATTTCTGCCACTGCTCAAGGAGAGGAGTCCTTGTCCTGCTCCATTGTGGGGTCCCTTCTATGGGAGACAGTTCTACATGAACTTCTCCAGTGTGAGTCCTCCCCATGGACTACAGTTATTCCTGAACTGTTCCAGCCTGAGTTCCTTTCCACAGTGTGCAGTCCATCAGGACCAGCCTGCTTTGCCATGGTCTTCACCACAGGCTGCAGGGGAATCTCAGCTCCAGTTGAGGTACCTGGGCCACCTCTTCCCCCTCCTTCTCCACTGACCTTGGTGTCTGCAGAGTTCTTCCTCTCACATATTCTCAGTCCTCTCTTGTCTGGCTGCAATTAAATCTGCACAGTAACTGTTTTCTCCTTCTTAAATAAGTTATCCCAGAGGTGTTGCTGCCATCCAATGCACCTGGCCTTGGCCAGCAGAGGTTCCCTCTTATAGCCCACTGGCACTGGCTCTGTCAGACATGGGAGAAGCTTCCAGCAGCTTCTCACAGAAGCCCCTGCTGTAGCCTCTCCTCAGCTACCCAAACCTGGCCATGCAAGCTGAACACAGACACAGAGCCACATCTTTAAAAAGATTGAGCTGACTCTCAGCAGACTCAGTCTGGATGGAAGACTGTTCTCATTCCTTTGTGTAAGAACAATGGCATCATTGGAGTGCTCATTTAAAGAGGGGTGGGAACTCAAGCATAGTCTGAAGCCCATGGGTTACAACACTTGCAGGAAGAGACCTGGTGTCCATTAAAGATACCCCATGGATTACAGTAAGGAAGTAAAGAGTGGCTTGAGGAAGATAAGGGAAAAAATGGTTTTGAAGTTTTGTTTTGTTTTTAAGGTTATTGGCATGACTGAGGGCATTGGGAACTCTGCAGTGATTTCACTGCTTGATTTTTCCTTTTAAGGAAAGATTTTCCAGGAGGTAAAACTTAGGAACAGAATGATCTCCCCATGGGTCAGCTGAGAATGAAATATCTGACAGCACAGCCACATAGCCTCCCCTAGCACATGCTGACATACTTATAGAAGTTGGCATGCCTAAAGGCTTCTTATTATTTATTCTGCCTCTCCTACAGTCCCTGAAGCACAAATACTCAGAAAGCTATGAGGTCTTGCTATGCTCCAGCTCTTTTGCTCCCCCATATTATATTCCCTAGTGTAACCAAAGAACAACTTCTAGAACTCACAGTAGCATAGGAATTAATTATATACATCTTATTGTTGCAGACCCTTGTCCATCCCCTTTAAGGATACTGGATCCTAGGCAACAGAATATATTTCTGTACAATAATGCTGGAAAAGTTAATCAGATTCAATGTACTAGTTATTTAGATTTTCTCTCCCTGACCTAAAAAAAAAAAAAAAAAAAAAATTAAAAAAGTCATTCTCTTTCCAGGCTGTAAAAATTTGTTAAGTTATTACCTAGGTTGTGAACTTTAACATGTTTAATAAAGGCTCCTAGTAAAATATTTGCTTAAAATATTTTTCCAGTTTTGGAAAAAGTGCAGTTTTAGCTACAAAGGTGCAGTCCTGGAAGAGCACAAATATGCATGGCAATATTTCAAGCAGAGATCAATTATTAATGAAATGTAAGGGCTTGTCTTTAGCCTACAGTTATGATAATATTGAGTATTTTTTCCATGAATAAAATATGCTTTAAAAGTAGGAGGATTTTAAAAGAGGGTCTTATTTGTGAAAAACCCTTATTTCTGGGTCTTGCTTTTGAAATATAATTAATATCTTCTGTAGTGTTTCTGTCTGTGTGTAAAGATTTACTTGCACCATCACTACCAACAACAGTTACTCCACAGTTTGGTGAAGCATTCATTTGCTGCAAGTCCATCCCAAAAAGGGACACCTTTGACTCTTCCAAAGTGCATTATCTTGTCCCACACTAAAGCTGATGATACCACGGAACCAGAAGAAGCTGAATGGTACCAAGGAATGGACATTTCTGAATGTCTTTCTCAGACATGAATTCTCTGTGAGTTAATTGTTGTCTCTCACCAGACACGCTGTTGTGATTGGTACCACTGCAACTTTCATCTAAGTCAGGTATCTCTTCTTAAGCTGCTCTTCCATTTCCTCTGATGGATTTCCTGACCAAATAGTCCTTACCTCTCTCCCTTTCTGTTCTCACTATCCTTACCCTGCCTCTCTCTCTTCATGCACCCAATCTTTTCCACTCTGCTGCTGCATCTGAGCTCTTTCACATGACCCCTTGGTACTCATTCCCAGTTTCTTGTCTGTCCTCCAGGGTTCCACATTCCAGCTCTTTAGACTTATTTTTGAGGAAGTCCCCAATCAATCAGAATAATTTCTCATTGTGCACCTGCTCCTGTTTTCATGCTTACTGACATTGTCCTGATCTTTCCACCTCATTGTTTTCCAGTCCAGCTCATCCCTGTGCTATACCCCAGTACTCCTTCTCAGTCAGCTCTAGGCTATAATTCCACCAATTTTTTGTGATAGCAGTTTCTCCTCATACAGACCCTGGAACTGCTCTTCTCTGCTCAGTTTCCTGCCTTACATTATCATACTCCAGCTCTCCTACCTCTTTGCATTCACATCACTGATCCTGATATGTGTGGGGAACCATATTGGTGGGTGTAGAGAGACAGAATTCCTGCTCTCCAAAATTGCATAGAAAAAACATCTTCTTCCTTCCAGCCCTTCCTCTGAATAGACAGAATAGAGAGGAGTTGGATGTGAACCATCAACAAGGATTTGCTGACTAATATTATTCCTTAGCAAGGTGAACATGAGGACAGTAAAAAAGGCTGATATAACAGTGTCCTTCCTTGCCAAGTCTCTAATTCCTGTTCTACAGTGTAAGGACACTGGATCTTCTCAAAGGTTAGCAGAAGTTTAATATGGATAAAACCAACTTTCCCCCTCCCAGTTACATTCTTGGAAACAGCTGAATAAACTTGGTTATAATTACAAAAAGCAGCCAGAAGCAGATACCAGCATAGAAAATGTCACCTTGAACAGTCAAATTTAAAAACATTTAAATTAGTAAGTGAAAACATGGAAATATTCTTATAAGACGAGGTGCCATCCAAACCTAATTATAGATTATGTTTTCATTCTTGATGTAATATGATTTAAATTCATTATCCATCTGTAGTGAGAGAAAAGATGCATTTTAATTCACATGCCTCATCTAGCATTGCTGGGTTCAAAAATCATGATAGCAATGGATTAGAGGTCAGTCCCACCAGGAGGAGGAGTTACTGGTTATCAGTTTGGTGAAAAAAACCCCATGAAACCCTTCCAAACCTTCTGAGAACTCTCTTTTGTAGGGAGATCTTCAAACAATGTCATTAATTCTCATTAGAGACCCTAATTTAGTAAATACTCTTTTACTTCCTGAATTTTTTGCATATGGCTAGAGTTGTGTGTGGTTACAATATGACTATCTAAAGAAATGACATAAACAGGTCTTTAAATTCCTCCAGACTGATGGTCAGCTATATCTGTTAAATTTAAGAATGGTGTTTGCCAGCCTACGTGGTTTAAAAACCTGGATGCTCAGTGCAAGTATCAAGCCTTTGCTGAGCTATATAACTAGTATAACATTATTTCTCTCCCTCTCACACACACATTCTTTTGAACTGAAAAATTTAGTCCAGACCTTGAAGGCTGTTACACTTTCCATTACAAATTACTTTAGAGACCATAACATTTAGGTACTTTTAAAACTGGATGAATGCACTAAAAGCGACACTGTATTAGCATAAGCTCAAACTATTGTTTGGGGTTTTTTTTAGCTATTTCAGCTAAGAAGCCTTTGTTCTTTTCTTTTCCCATCTGCTTAGCCCTTCTCTTAGCTATCCCTCGGTATCAGCTTCTTGAGCTGATTCAAAGCATCAACATGAAAACCAGACTGGACTAAAGCAATGCACAAACACCCCTTGGAGATTTTTAAACTTTTGTGATTAATTTGAGTTTCAGAATGTGCTACATATAGTCCTGTACCACAAATGTCACTTTTATGTCTTTAAGTACTTTTTATACAGGAACAAAATATTATGTAGTGAAAACACACACATGAGCACAAACAGACACAAACATGCAGAGTTTAATTGCTTCCTTATGGCCTTTCAGTACTTGAAGAAAGCTTATTCAAAAACTGGAGAGGGACCTTTCACATGGTCAGATAGTGACTGGACAAAGGGGAATGTTTTTAAATTAAAAGAAGGAAGTTTTAGATTAGAAATTAGGAAGAAACTATTTACTGTGAGGGTGGCGAGGCCCTGGCACGGGTTGCCCAGAGAAGCTGTGGATGCCCTGTCCCTGGAATTATTCAAGGCCAGGTTGGATGGGGATTGGAGCAACCTGGTCTAGTGGAAAGTGTCCTGCCCATGCCAAAGGGGGTTGAACAAGATCTTTAAGATCCCTTCCAACCCAAGTTATTCTGTGACTCTATGATTTTACAGAACAGTCTACTAGAGTTTATCATGAAAATCTCTAGGATAGACAAGATGTAAGAATTGGCATAAATTCCCTTGTAGATACACTTACATCAGCAGTTCAGTGATGATTTGCCCTAATTAGACACCTTGCTCAGTACTCCACAGAAAACGGGGCTACCCATCTGGAGAAACAACACAATACACGTCCTTGTTACCCCCAAAAAAGACCCAGAAACCACAACATCCAAAGTAAAACAAAACAGAAAATCCCCCCTGCCCAAAAAAAAAACCCCAACCCAATATCCAAAAATTAACCACAAAAAGCTCTAAAAACCAACTAACCAGCCACCCAGTGGCAGGGAATTAATATCATGACAGCATCTTTAAAGAGGAATTTATCTATTTTTGCAATATAATGTCTTTGGATCTGAGCCTTCATTACCCAGTGCAAATAGAAACTCAGAACTCACAGCTGTCCAATAAAGATCTAGACAAAGCTATGTGATTAGTCCAACACAGGTTTCCATCAGAAACAATTGTCAGGCCTCAAATGATACTGGGCAAGTAAGGACTTGAGAAAATAAAGGGGAGAGCCAAGCCCTTGTCTGTTTAATCGAGCACAAGATGAAGTGAAAGACGCAATACGATCTGGTTGCTGCTCAATTACTGTTGAAATTTTGTTAAATGAGTTGACTGCTATCTTATTTACATAAGAAAATCTCCACTCAAGCTTCACTGAGCCTCGGCCAGACCTTAATTGAGAATTTATGGTTGGGTTCTCAGTGGAGGTGAAGAACTGGAACGTTAATTCCAGGTGCAGCGGTTGGTCTGTATTCAGTCACATTCATTACACTAATGAGCAGTGTCCATTCATGCAAAATTCCTGTAACAAACCAAGACTTGAGCTGAAATTAGACAAGCAATTGCCTATAGTTTGAAGCCAAGCTTGAATGCACTTGAATTTCCCTGTATTTATATATACAGCAAAATTACATTTTCACTGGCTTTTCTCTGGCTCATGTGTGGTTGCTTGTACTGTGAATTTTTTCAAATTAAGTCAATACGTTTTTTGGAAAATTGTCAAATTCACCACACTTAACAAAGATAGGGGAGGTGGTTTGCTGTTGTTTAAAATGCCACACAGGTTGACCTTATCTGTTCATTTCATATCTAAGGAGGGTTTTTTTCAAGGAGTGGTAGAAGGACTGTATATCTCACAAAGGATTTTGATATTCTCAGGAAGTTCTGTAATCTTGTTGATAGCTGAAGCATGGGTTGTTTGGGTTCAGTTCTCTGCTGTGACAGTCTTTCCTGAGTGATCTTTGGTAAACTATTCAAGACCAGCACCCCACTTCCCTCCCCAAAGTCAGTAACTTTGAGGATGTGCATCAAAATGGAAGGAAGATTTTAGGTTTTAGATATATGTAAAAATTTATTCCCTAAACAACTCATTGGAGTAATTCAATCTAAATTTAGTCTTTAGCATGCACAGAGCCAAATTTTTATTGGCCCTGCTATGTTTGGGACTGATTTTTGGTCAGTTTCTAGAAGATGAGTTGTGCTTTCTGGGCTCCACCAGTGAGGGGCTGGATTCAGTTGCCTCAACACAGGCTGAAAGGCCGATGCCTTTTCTGCTGCATGACTTTCTCCATCACAAGTTTTCAGTGGTTAAGGCCTGCAAAACAGCAAACACATACATGATACCTGATCCCAAGCAAAGCTTGAAAGGTAGCCATATATAGAAGAAACCCTTGGAAACTGGTTGACACTCATATTTTTACTTTCTGACAGGCTATACCCAGAACTCACTAGAAAGCTAAATTGAAAAACGCATCTGGAAATATGACACAAGGCCCACGTTGGAAATCACTGAGTTAATGAGATCAAACAGCAGAGAAGTGAATATAACAGAGAGAAACACAGATTCTTTCTAGTTATGGTAAAACTATTGGCTTTTCTAAATATTCCACTTTTTGCCCTCAGAGATACCATTTTCTGAGCAAGCCTACCATACATAATTATAGATCTTAGTGCTCCTTACCAACTGAGAATAATACTGAATCTACAAACTTTTCCTAGTAAGCCTGGTGTGTAGTTCACTAGAATTTTATTCTTAGATCAGCAGCTTTTTATGGCCCTAAGACAAGCATAACATCCTCCATCTACTCCTCGAATCACCATGCAGCAATCTGTGTTCCTGTGTCCATCTCTGGGGCAATCTGTTCAGAACATGCTGGCAGTAATGTTACAGCCCTCAGAGGCTCAAGTACCACAGGGAAGCTCCAGGCACCTGCAGAGCACAGGTGTTCTCCAAGATGCCTATTTGCTTATAATAATTGAAGGAAGCAAAGAGAAGAAGAACCAGTGGAAGAAAGCTGCCTTTTGTGATTTCAGAAGGTTGGGATTGCCTTCCACTGTCAGTGACTGGAATAATGTCACATGTAGAGAGATAATTGAGTATTGGCTTTTTAGAACAATTTAATTAGGATTTTCTATTTGCATGGGGTTGATTATGTGCTCTATGATGGGCAGGGAGGAAATACAGAAACAAACAAATAAATGCTTTCCACCCTTCAGCAAATTTCTGTGGATGTACACAGGTTGGACCTTAATGATTTCTCTATCCTTGGGGATACATTATCTCTGGGGATACCTCAGAATACTTTGCTTGGATATCCACAGTACTCACTGGAGCAGTTCTCTTGAGTGAGGAATGTGCTCTCCCCAAAAGGCTGTACTCCACCTTGGCTCTGCAAGTTCCAGGTCAGAAAACCTTCCATATTAATTGGAAAAACATCAGGTAGTGGGAAGTTCCTGGGGTTCTGCTTTAATTTTTTGCTCACATATCCATTTTGAGCCTTCCATGCCTGGCTATCAGTTATATCCAGAGATTAATTACTGCTGGAAGAATCCCTACACAGCGTCTCACCTGTCACAGCTCACGTCACCCACGATGGCACTGCTGTGAATCTCACAGCAGCCATGCATTAAGAATAGGGAGCAGAAATCCCAGGACTATCACAGCCTCTATGGTGAACTCCACTGAATTCACTGATACTTCAGGTTGCATTCAGAAACAGCACTTCTGCATTTGTGGAGCACTGCATTCACAAAATAATTAAAATTATTTGCTCAGGTTTTGTAGTCAGTTCAAACATCTGCACCCATGGCATAGCATTTCCTTCCAGCAGCTGAATCTTATGCACAGTTTTCAGATCCAGTTGCTCGAGGTCTGAGTGCAGCTGGTCCATTCACCAGCCCGAAGAATTTTGCCTAAACATTGAGGGCATACCAAACTGAAATCTCTTGGACTGCTGCTGTGTACCAGGGCACAAGGATCTCCTCCAGAGCCCAGTTCCTTCAGAGCTCCATCAACATCTACAGATGGAAGAACAAATTTCACATTTCAGTTACAAGATTAAAAAAGGCAAGCTGCCCCTGGGAATTTTTTTGCAGAATGTAGTGTGTGAGAGAAGAACAAACACCAAAAAATTCCCTGCCCCGTGCCTTTCATTTAATTGTAAGATTTACACTCCTGTAAGTCTTAGTCCTGCAATATCATCTTGGCACTCACACAGATATAACCTATGAATCTTACATCATACAACTAATACCCTCAGCTTTGATCTTCAAGGGGTGAAAAATGCTAATACTTTATACTACATTATTTAGGGGCTTCCTAGAGTTCAATATATTAATGCAGTCCTGTTATTCAGCAGTGAATAGATTTCCTCTTTAGGAAGGTTATATTCATCTGTGCAGGAGAGAATGTAAGAAATAATCCCCATCCTGTCAGGCAATTAAAGCAGTATTATTCCTTGCAATTTTAGGTTTTAATTTACTGTATGAATACCTACACTATTAAGTCAAATATTTTTATGGAAAAAAAAATCAGTGAAGTTGCACACAATAATGTTAAAGCCTAACACCTCCTACATATTCTTCATTATGAGCATATTATGGTCTGGCACAAAACCAATGTACTTCAATATTTTAACTGAAATTTAGGAAATGAGCTGTTATTGTTCTTATAGACAAATTAATTACTTAAAGAGGGTTATTTTATTGACAAAATTTATAAAAGGTAGAGTTAAGGTTAAAATGTGATTTTTGTTCTCAGTTTCCCTGCTTTTTCTGTTTTTATTTCCTGTCAGTCATTTGCAACATTTTAAAAATTAAATTGTGAACTGAAATTTTCTAGTCCTATTGACAGCTCATCAGCAATTCTCTAGGAGGTGTGATGATCTGGGTAAAATTGGTTTAGATGCTTATGACTTCAGACCAAAAACCAAACTACATTCTTCAGCAGATTGAAGAATCAGCAGATTGAGGTACCACAATCTTGAGTCCTTTAATGACTTCATTGGTTTATGGTTATAAGCATAAAAAACATTGTTTCTCAGATGCACAGTATAATTTTCTATGGTTTATTTTCTAAAAATTTATTTTAAGCTATGTTTCAACAATGTGCAGAAGTAAATTCAACTGGTATTTTCTCATTACATGGTCATACATCAAAAATACACATTTAAGAGAGAACACTCCAGTTATGAAAAATTTTACTCTCTCAGAGAAGCTGGTAAGAGGTTCCAGTTTATAGGTGAGAGAAAGGCTATAATTGGCCTCATTAAGTAAAATCTTTGCCGACTGTCTATATCTGAATGTGCAAGCCTCATTTTTCTAGCCAGTAAGAGAAATGCTACTCCTAAGGCATGAGTCAGATAAACAAAAAGGAGAAGAGTAAAACCACCAATTTCCCATCATCAGTTAAAAAAATGAGGGTCAAATTATGATGTGGGTGTTTAAATTTTATGTGTGTGTGTTGGGTCAAATATGCCTTCCAAACACATATTTTCATTGTCTGAAAATTTATTTGCAAAACAGGGCAGCAAGTGTTCATGTCCCTGTTTCAATAAACATTTTATGTGCAAAGAAGATCAGACTGACAAACCCCAAAGCAGCTGGATATGAATAATGCTTATGTGGGCTAGGGAAGATCAGGTTCAAAGAGAACATGCAAGTGGATCAGTCTTCAGTGCTCCTCTACTTCCCTTGGCCTCAAAACACTTTGGGTTTGCCTGAGAACTGGTGGAAATCCCCCCTGATCTTTGAAAAAGGGAAGAGGGAGGAATGGGATTAATACAATATAAATAAACTCAGGTGAGGTGGTATGAACAAGAGTTCTCCTAGTGAAGTTTTAGTGATGTAAAGACACTGTAAAATGGTGCAGAGATTTTTTTTTTCAAATGCTGGCTCCTTTTAGTGACATTTATGATGAAATTCTGCTTACAGGTTAGTTTTGTGCTGTGCTTACCAATTTTGAAAATGTTGCTACCTCTCTATTAGGGTAAATAAAGTGAATTTACTGAAAATGTTGTACCTACTTTGACACACAAAGAAGGAAGATCTACAAAATCAATATACCTGTCATTTTAACTTTGAGAACATGGTAGATACTAGAACAGACTGTTAAACAATCAGTAGGTAAGAACCAAGAGCAACATGCAGAACTGGAAAATGTCCAGTGTGGATGTATCAAATGAAAATCATGTCAAACCTATCTAAGTTCCTTCTCTGATGAATGATCTTGCTCAGCATATGGGAGAGAAGCTGAAAATTTGAAGTGTTATGACCGTATTAAGCTTTTACACATTCTATCCCAGCAAAGTTGGAAATTATAGCCACTATGTGTCAATGTTCAACTGAGTAAAAATGACACTTAGGGAGGATTTTCATTCCTTTCTCTAACAAAAAAAGAAGGTAGGTTTTATAGGGCACCCCCAAGATCTGCCTTGGTTCTAGTCCTGGTTAATCTTTATATTTGTGGCATGAATGAAGGAGCAGAGCACGTGTACAGAAGTTCTTGGGTGAGGAGGGCTGTGTGTACTTTGGAGGAGTGGATCAGAATTCATAACCATGCTGTTAACTGCAGCAAGCGTTTGAACCATGAGGATGAAATTCAATAACGACAAGTGCCATGAATGGTAATGCCTGTGGAGGAAACCTGAAGTGCACAAATACAAATGGGAGACTAACTGGAGGAACAGCAGGATGGGAGGAGAGGTCCAAGGTCATCATGGCTCACAAACCACATCTGAGTCGACAAGATAATGTGGCTGCACAAAAGGCAGATCTCACGCTGGGCTGTATTAACAGCATGACAACGGAAGTAATTATTTTGCTGTAGTAAGCAGTGATGAGACCTCAGCTGGTGCACCATTCCCCAGTCTGAAAACAAGACAGGTGTAAATAAACTGGACAATCTCTAAAGGAGAGAAAAAAGGCAAAAAAGAAAACACAGTTTATGTCAAAAGGCTGGAAGAAGTCTACTTATTTAGTAAAAACAATATCAGGTGGAAACATAAGGATATATGAAATGGAATGAAGTAGTTTTAAGATGATGGCCTTTTTTTTCCTTCACATCCTATATATGTGTTGCAAGAAATACTGGCTTAATTCAAAACAAAATGTTTAAGGCAGAAATTTCAATATAAAGTCATAAGATAGAGATTGGGAAAATTTGTCAGGTTTGTAAGACCTTTGAACTGATGTCTGAGTAAGCTACTGTGTCTCCTGTGCTGGAAGTTTATAATAAATATTGAAGAAGATTTTTAAAATATTGCATGCATTTATATTTTTCTGCTTCATAGGGAAAGGATAAGCAACTGATCACTCAATATTCTGTAACTCTCATGTATCTATAAAAATATTGCTCAAGCAAAAATTATTGTAACAGGATATTTAATAACTCTGTATGCTTCGGTTTTGTACCTGGAAAAGAACATGGATAATTTTTCATAGCACAAAGAAGGTTCATGAAATTATGTTAAATTTACACTTTGGGATGTCAGAGTAGGATTATGTTTTATTAGAAAATGTCAGTATAAACAAACAAGCACACAAAACCTCCAAAGAATAAATTGCCTTTTTAAGTAGAAATGTCACATTCCCCAAACACTTTTTTTAAAACAAAAAGTAAAGGCTTTTGTAGAAACAGAATCTTTCCTGAAATATTCAGTGGAGCTGAAAATACATTTTTGAAGAGTTTTATCTGAAAAAGTTTTGAACAGTTCTCTTCAGTAGTGAAAAGATTGGTATTTGCAGCCACGATCCTGTGGGGCAATGATTTTGCCCTGTTTCCAACCTTGCTGCCTTTGAATTAACAGAGCACTTTGTTCTTTCCACGATCCTTTTTTCTCAGGTTTTTTTCTTTCTTTTGCCTCACACTACCCCAAATAATTCTCCCTCTAAATAGCAAAGGGAAATTAAAGAAGACAAGTTCAGACAAGTAGATAACAAGAAATCTTGGAACACTTCCACAAGGGTCCCTTTGTTAAAGGACTTGGAAATCTGTCCTTCACTTCCCAGAACATCCCATTGCTCTCGGCAGAAGTGATGGTGCTGGGGCAGGAGCACGTTGTGGTGTGGGGTACTGAAAGTAATTCAGAAACAACAGAATAGTTGAGGGTGGCAGAAAAACACCTGTCAGGGAAAGGATCAGAGATGTTGTACCTTGAGTCAGAGTAATGAAGCCAGATGCCATGAGTTGGAATCTTACTTGTACTGTTAGGATAATTAGCCAGCTCTTGCATCTTTTGCAATCTCACTGCTGTCTTTATAATCTCAAATGAATCAGTTCCCTCATCCCCAGTAAATTATTTGCAATAGAGATAATTTTTTTCAATATTTTATCACAGTCCCTGCTACATTGGCTCCAGGCTCATTAAGAGATTTTTTGGTGCTCCTGTAATATGAATAAATATCTTTGAATATATTAATATTTTTTATGTACTTATAAATATATGAATAAAGCTTTATCTCATCAGAGTTACACTAACTTGAAGTGGAGCAATGCATGAGTGACTCAATCAGAGACTTATTGCTAGCTTGTCTTAACAGCCTTTTTCTTATAATTGTTCCCATTTTTCAGTGTCTCTTGTTACATTTGAAAAATTAAGGGCAACTTCTTTTACAATTTTCAGGGGTGCAATGAGCTTCTGAACCCCAGTTCTCTCAGCTCTAAAACCCTAATGGATGACCTGGGCTTTCTCCTGATGTTTTTTGCCAGAGGCTCCTGGTCAGGCCATGCTCCCTGGCCACAGTGCAGAGCACATTTTGCACAGCTTTTTCTGTCTGGACAGGCTCAAGAGCTACCCTACGAGCTGTCTCCTGTTTGAGATGCTCAAAGGCTTCTTGTTGCTCAAGAGCCCACTCAAAAGAGTTCTTCTTTTGGGTCAGAAACCGACTATAACCTGGAGTATGTAATCTCCAGAATCCCATAAGGTCTAGGAAAGCTTGTGTTCCCTTAGCTGATGGAGACATGGTTACTACTCTGTTTATCACATCCATGTGCACGTGCCATCTGAAGGGAATTTATTAGAATACTCAAATGAAACGTGGTCCAAAAGGTGCACTGCTGAATAAAGGGAACTGTTTTATAAAATGGGCCAGACTGAGCCTCTGGAGGCAGATTGTAGCAATAGGTGAACAACTCCCATGTCTCAGCCAAAAGGTCTTGTTTATGTTTAATTATCCCTAAGCAGAATAAGGTTCTATGATTTTTGCAAAGATGATTTACCATTTGTTTTCATGGCAATGTTGCCCTGCCAATCTGCACATCTTTGAAGTTTCTGTCATGTTTGTATTTGTACATATCTGATGTAGGTGAAAACATTCATTATACTGCTTGAGTGATTAGTAACTTTAAAACAGACCTTTTCCATAAAAAATCATTCCTGAGTTCTATTCATTTGGAGAGCAAACAATTCAGGTTTTAAGTCATGGCTGGTACAAGCCGAGAGATTCTTGTTATCACTAATTTTAATGCATTTATGAAAACTGCAGCTACTCAACAATATGGCAAAAAATGATTCAAAATGTAAATCTACTGAAAAACAAAGTTTTATCTAGCTGTGAAAGAACCATTTGATGGCATTCATTCTGTTTAAATAGCAGCTATTAAGCTTTTAATGGTTTCATGCTTTGAAGAATGATAAAAATCCTACTAAATAGTACTTCTGGACTGGTTTTAAAATCAGCTAATCATGTATGATTAGGATGATAGCATTTATCTCCATTGTAGCTGGTGACAGTAGCTCTTACTGTATTCTGCATTTTCAATGTCTATCAAATCCTTAGAAAATACTATGAGATAAACAATGTATCATTACACATATTAGAACTTCAGAAAGCTGCTCAACAATGCCATATGCCTCATGTCTCCAACGTGTCACTTATTGTCATGATTCACATTTGATATTTTCTGAAAGCCTGAGTTTTTAGAGACCTGAATTCTAAGACACTGTATTTTTTATGCCAGAAATCAAACAAGTAGAATGATAGAGAAAACCTTAGAAACATGAACTTCACTATATAAAAGCAAAAGTATTAAATCTTTTTATGAGGAATGAATAATGCTAGGATATATAATTTTAATACAATTTAATATTTTTGTGGCTTTAAGAAAGATATTTATAACTCTGATGTTCACAATAACATGAAAAAAAGCAACAAAAATGCTGTTTATTTATTCATGTCTAGCACTCCATGTAGTTTTCAGTCCAACACAAGTTAGCCAATGTGTGTGTGAAGACACACTGTCCTGCTAAGCATATCTCTTTCATCTATTCAATTTTGGACGGGTCTTGGGTAAATGCTGCATTGCAGTACACTACCAGGGCTCCAGGTCTATAGAGTAAAGCCTCTTTCAGTATTTCAGTGCTGCTAATTTGGAAAGTGGAAGAGATGTTAAAATGCTTTAAAGACGGAGAACAGTGTTTGAGCT
This sequence comes from Urocynchramus pylzowi, assembly GCA_013397555.1. NCBI lineage: Eukaryota > Metazoa > Chordata > Aves > Passeriformes > Fringillidae > Urocynchramus > Urocynchramus pylzowi. The sequence goes on from VZRH01002389.1 coordinate 417,576, forward strand.
GATTGATTTTTCTACTTATATTAAAAACCAAAATAAGCTCCTAACAACTGCATCAAAGCTGGTAACAGCTATGGCTAATTTTCTGTCTCAAATCCATTGAGTTTTTCCTCCAGAGTTTAATTGCAGTTATCCACTTGCCCAGAGAAACCTCAGTTTGTGTCTCATGGCGCTGCGCAGAGCATTTGCATCTTTGTGATTGATGAGAAAGGTCTAAACAATGGACATTTATTGTCATATATTTTTACACAAAGCACTGAAATTGATTCTTGCAGAGTTGGATTGGGTTGGTATAAGCATATTCCCCATATTCTGTGGCAGAATAGATAACTCCATGTCAGTTTTAATGCAATTAGCTCTTCAGACAGGAAGCACAAGAACCACAGCAACACAGACACCAGAGCAGGCAGCAGGAATGCTGTCCAAGGAGTACTGAACATGTTCAAGAGGCCATTCTGTACATACTTGCATATTGTCACAGCCAGCTTGACAAAGACATGCATTTGAGGGTTTTTACTATGTGTGGCTCCTATGCCGTCCTTAGATCCTACCCAAGGATTCAGAGGAAGGCAATCAAGTGGAAGGTTTTTTCTCAGCTAAGACTGACAAATCTTGTAGAGTCTTTTATTCAAGGGTGAACAAAATTACCATCACAAGGCGATAAATCAACAAGCAACCTTTGCAAATGGTGTGGCTGTGCTAATGAATGAGGATAAACAGGTTTCTGTGGCCTGGATGCTGCTGCATCTCTGCCCTCTTCATATCACACTGTAGAAGGTGGTGTAGGAGCACTCAAGGCAGAGATGAACATGTTATAAACAGGAAGGGAATAGCCAGATATTCATAAAACTATGACCTTGCTAATGAGCTCTGATGAGTTTCAGAGGCTTAGGTTCAGGGTCATACTTGCCTGACATGTTGCATTCAAATCTGAGTTGGCTTAGCTCATTTAGAGCCACTAGCTGAGGCTGATGCTGGGTTTGGGGCTCTGCAGTGTACTCTGCTGCTTGAATTCATGATTTCTGAGCACACTCACTCAAGCTTTAAGTTTCACTTCTTCTGCCTGTCTGAAAGGGGGATATCAAGATTCTCCCTATTACAAACTGAAACCAAGGCTCAGTTTCCAGTTTCAGTGGGATATTGATACATAGCACTGCAGTCCTCTGGTAAAGAAAAGAAAAGCAGTGAATAAGTAACCAATGCTCTTTTCAAATGACAGATTAGGAAAAACTAGTTTCCAAAGGACAGTGTTTTTAAAATAAAACTGCAGTATTTTGGAACAGAGCAGAATTTGGGAAATCTCTTCCTCAGGGCCTGTTCTAGTCTTACAGTTCACTCCAGCTTGTTTGGATACATCACTAACATATGCACCTTGTAATGGATAAGGTTTTACTACATTCAGTACAAAATTAGAAGTTGTCCAAAGTAATATAAAGATGACTCTCAAAACACAAATATACTTCAGGAACTGCTCTGGATGCCACTGGCATAGCTACTGTACTCTAAACTGATCAGCAAATGGCAACTAAGAGGTGGTTGCAGAAAGCAGAATAAAAACTCAGGCAGCTTAGTTGCACCCTTCTTCCATGACAAGCTATTCTTTTTCATTTAAAGCCAAATCAGACATGCTACGTGATCTGCAGTCAAAAAAACATAGAACCCCAGACCAGTGGTATTGTTGCTATGTCCTTTGTGGTCTCTCTGAGGTCTGACTTCACCAGGTCTTGTCTTCTGCATGACTGGGATTCAAAACAAAACATCTCAGAGCAGCTGGACAAAGCACTGCTGGTGTCAACAAGCAATGAGTCACATGCCAAAGTCAGCATGCTTCCTTGGGAGAAAGATGTGATGTTCTACAGGAATGTCAGATTAAAGTCAAGTATCCTGCCTTTCAGGGCTACCAGAGACATAAAATATTCACCTTTGTGCATCGCAATTGGTATCAAACTCAGAGTATGAGAAGGAGGGGTAAAGTTTGTGTGGATTTCATCTCTGACAGAGCTGAGTTTGTTTCATAAATGGGTGGGAGCATCTTCTGGAAAAATCTGTCCTGATTTGGCTCCTTTCCTCTTCTTTCCCTTGCAGTTTCTACAATAGGCCAGATAGAATGGGAATAAAGGGAGGCTAAATGATTGCAAAACTGGAGTTATTTTGTACGGAGAGGAAATGAGTAGGCAGGCCTGACTGCTTTTTGTGGAATGTAGGCATTGTGGTGAATCCAAAAGGTGACTGGAGAGGAGGACTGGAGCACAGGTGGGGGCTAGGACAGCTAATGGTACAGGCACTAACTAGTGGGAAAAAGAGAGGTGACCAAATCTAAAACATTTGCCATTATTTAATGTTTTTCTTTTTGTCTTGCACAGGTGTGACATACACATGAAGTCAGCTTTTCTCAAAGAATTGGACTCAGTTGATCTTGCTTTGCTTGTGTGTCTGTCCCTACTGATGTTTTTTGAATTGGTTCATTTCCCCTTTGCTGAGAGGGTGAAAGTCATCACAAAGTTAACCTTATATGATGGTATATGAGAGGTGATGGTGAGGAGTGACAGAAAGTTTCATAGTGTCCTGGAGTATCCAGACCGCCTTCAAACATTATTAGACCTCAGAGAAACTGCTCTGGATGCAGTTCATCAAGCAAAGCTTGAACCAACACTTGTAATCAGCCTTATCCAGCTTATTCAGTTCTGCTGCTCTTGCTAAAGTTTCCTAGTGGGACAGATCTCCCATTCATTTGTGTTATCAGGATTTGCTTTTCCTCCTGTTACCTTCCCATTCTTTCCCTCTGTAGAGGAGGTCTCTTTTGTTTGACAACAAGTGAATCTAATTAATAATTTTTCTGCTTTTGAATTTTGCAGCTCTGATTAATTTGGGAGACTGGCTAGAGGGTTGAGCAGAAGTGACAGTGAGTTGTGAATGCAGGCTCTATTGCCTGTAACAGCACAAAATGCTTGTGCAAAGTGGTTTGAAAATTTAAGTATTCCTTCTGTAATATGCTATGCTTGCTTAAATCTTTCAAAGGAATGTTCTTATTATGTGCAATGAGAGGTTACCCAAAAGTTAAGAAGATGATTACTCAAGCAGTGGAGCATTATAAGTCAGAGGCTAGTCTACCATTATTTCAGTCTTATTGAAGATTGGCATTATTATTATTGTTATTAATACTCATAGGATAAATTTAAGAATTTTATTGTATGCAGGGACTGAATATGATTTCATAGCCATAATTCTGTGTCCTCTGACTTCCTAGAAATTTCCTGCTCTTCCAGTCCAGCAAAAATTCTTTTCCATTTATGTAGACCTGCCAGGATAACATAATAACATATGAACTCATATAAATCATCTAAATCATGTACTGTTAAAAGTGAACTGTTGATACAAGAGGTGTGAGTCCTTGTAGGAATAAGAGCTATCAGTATAATTTTTATGCCTTGATTCAAGTCTGGTTATCTAATTCTGACTTTGTACTGAAGTACACCGAAGTGTGCATCATATATGTACAACTATCCAAATACACATATAGAGAAATAACTACAAAATAGCTACAAGTAAAGGACCTTTTCTCAAAAGGGATGTGAGCTTGAATGTGGCACTGTACAGCTGCATGGCTGCTGCTGTGGAAACTGGTAAGTGATAAATACTTTCTCCCCATATTGCACTGCTCCCAGCTGTATCCGTGAGGATAAAAGGGAAGGTTTTCCCTGGTAAACATCCAGCTTTTCAATCTCTGACTTCTCTAGAGTAGGATTCTTCTTAAATTTTTGACTGCAGAAATGTCTGTGTATGTAACTGAAACATCTAGGGATTAACAGAGTACAAATACTAATGAATAATGAACCATGAAAAGCAAACAAGATAGCTTCAGAGATCATAAAATCATAGAACATCCTGAGTTGGAAGGGACCCATCAGGGTCATCAAGTCCAACTACTGGCCCTGCATGAGACACCCCAGGAATCCCACCATGAGCCTGAGAGCACTGTCCAAATCCTCCGTGAACTCTGTCAGGCTCAGTGCTGTGAACACTTCCCTGGAGAGCCTGTTCCAGTGCCCAACCACCCTCTGGGTGAGGACCCATTCCAAACTAAACCTCCCCTGACTCAGTTTCATGCTGTTTCCTCCAGACCTGTCACTGGTTATGAGAGAGAAGAGATCAGAACCTGCCCCTTCGCTTCCCCTCTTGAGGACTTTGAAGAGCAAAATGACCCAGGTCATGTCTCTGTGTTCCCCTGACAGAGCTTTGCACACCTATGGCAGTATGTAAAATCTCCTTTACTCTTCAGACCCTATGTAGAATTTGGTTTTAGTGGCTGTCATGAACTTAAACTTTTTATGTTTTGAATGGAAACATAAAAATTATCAACTGACATATTTTTCTCTTGGCTAAATGTTGTTCTCCCAGGTGAGCAGCTGAGGTAAAGGTAAAGGTGTCAGGTTGACTCAGGAACTAAGGGAAAAGTGATGTAGCTGTGAGGCTGATATCAACATAAAGACTTCTGGGATTTTACTATCTTGACAATTTATCATACTTTCCTGACAAAGGTCAGCAGGCTGGGAGTTTGTTTACAGACCATGCTGCACAACTGATGAAAAGTAAATGGCATCTTTGTCTCTGAAGTCTCACTTTCTTCTACCATTTTTGAAATTATAATGCAGTCTGCAAAGAAAAAGCTTAAAAAAAAATCCAGATAGATAGATAGCAAGGGACCAGAAATACAAATCCTTGTTTCATTCTTTAAAGCCATTAAGCATAAAATGACAAAATGAGAGACATTTTCTGAATATCTAAAACATCACTTATTTGCTATAAATGATATACTGAACACTTTCAGTGTAAGCAGACTTGGAAATATCTGGAATTAATTTGTTGGCTTCAAGTTTATTACAGGGTTTTCCTGCTGGATCAAGAATAAGGTACAAAGGAAATTACAGAGTTGCTATTGCTTCAGGTTAGTATAATTACTATTAATCTAATAAATATATAAACAAATTTTGTATTTGACAACAAGGAAAGATTAACAACAAAAAGCTATGGTGTACAGGGAATAATAGGATAATGTAGGTTGGAAGAAACCTCTAGAGGACATCTGGTCCAATCTTTAGCTCAAACAAGATAAATTTTGATCACACTAGAATGGAAACATAAGTGGAATATATTTCATGTTGCCAAGCATGTCTGTAGTGATAGTACAGGAAAAGATGGGGTCCAGATGACAAATCCATTCCTCTGTGTGGCACTCAAGTCCTTTTGTGTGGTAGTCTTGAAGCCATCCTGTGTGACTGGCCCCCATGCTTTTAGGCAAATTGTCAGATTTTAGGCACCTTGTCAGATGTAAGAATTACAATTGATAAGGTATTATTCAGTGAAACATTTTTGGTCTTTAAATTCCCTTTTTAAGCTGTTTCAGGACCAGGATAGAATTTCCAGTGGATGGCTGATTGAATCATCTAGTCCACTTCAGTAGCACTAGGAGAGAAGGGGAACAAAGAACAATTGTCACTCCCTGTGTCACTTAAGTAATAGAAATAAGTGGAAACGGAGAGTGTTCAAGGAACAGAATCTGTTGAGTAATGATATTCTGACCTCTTGTAACTCAAAGGAAATTTTGTCATTGAATTTCTCTAGGACTTTGCTTCACCCTTCATTTCATTTGAATAAATACTCATTTCATCCTTAATAAATCTTTAAATTAAATAGTGAATTTGGCAAAAAATGTATAAGGTGCAAAATGTAGCCTCATCTGTTCTCTACTGATGTTACTTGCTTGCCCAAGCAACAGAGCTATTTTAAAACTACATTTTTCCATCTGTGAAGGGATTATTAGGAATCTCTAAAAATATGCATGGACTGTCATATTTGCTGGTTCAGTGGTGTTCAGTCCTTGTTCCACTGAATGTTTGGCCAGCATTCATGCAAAGATAATTTTATTGGTGTCTTATGTTTAATGTGCATGTAAGACAGCAATTTCCAGTCTATATAAAAGATATTAATATGTCAATCTTGCTAAAATAAGTATGAAACATTCCTGCAAACTAATTTGGGTGATCTCTATGGGTGAATTTATGTTTTTATGAAGTATTCTTAATTATGAATAGGGTGGAATTAAACTATATGGTTTATAATGTCAGTCTCTATCATCCTAGTGAGGAAACCAAGAGTCTGTTCAGTTCCTTCCTGAGTATTCAAGCCCCCTCTCTGCCCAATGCTTTCTGCAAAGTTGGTAGTATGGTTCTGTATGGTGTTCCTAGGACTTTTTTTTTTTTTCTGAATTACTCAGTGGGAATAAGCCCTTCTCTTCTCTCTTTGGACTATGGCAGTAATTTAGCATGGCTGCACTCCTGATTCAGGAACCTCCCTTAGCAGTCCAAAGGAAAGTGAGCCTTTGAGATTACCCAGTGAATAGCTCCAGAAGATTATGTTGATTCTTTTTTTTCCTTTTCAGAGGTGACAAAATAGTAAAGACAGTTCTACTGAAGAGGGATTGCAAAATCTCTGCAATTACTGAAAAAAAAAATTTTTTTTTTTTGAAGGTCAAGCAACTGAAGTTTTGCTGTGGCAGAGTCATTATGCTGCTTGCTTTAGCACTGTGAGAATAAAAGACTTTGAAAGGAAAGCAGCATGTAGGCTTTTGATAAACACTGTGAAACAGTTTAAATCCAAACAGTGCAAACTAACAAAGGTAAAGAAATATACTGGTTTCAAAAAAACCTCAAAACTAAACCTTAAACTCCTCCACAAAGATTTTTTAAAATATTGCCCTAAGCTGTATTCAAATAAAATACAGAACTGAAGTGGTGCAAAAAGAAACCATCAGGAAGATCAGCTCATATGAAATAAACCATTTAATTACTGCAGATAAGGGATTGGGGTTGCTGCTCCTTGGTTTGACATCCCAGCACAAACCTCTTTCCATGAAGAAAAGAAAACCAATCAAATAAAAAGTGAGATCTAGGGACTTGTAAATAGTGGCTACTCCTTGTCATATCATGAGAAGGGGCAGCCAGAAGGGAAGGGAGAAGGGAAGAAGCAGCAGGTACATTATTGACCAGCTCAGTTTACAATAAGCAGCTGTGAGCAATTTCTACAGAATTTAAGAGTGGGAATCCAGGCTCAGCAAATGAGCTCAGATGAAGACCAGATGAGACATATGGGCCAGTAAGAAAAAAAAAAAAAAAAAANGAGCACCAGCACATGAAAGCTGTTGGTGTTCTGCTCCCTCCCTACTGACAATCCATGATGGCTCATGAAACCTTCACAGGAGGTATCAAGAGCTGTCCATAATTAATAACTTTGCTTTCATGTATGCTACTTCAAGACAAGATTTCTCCGCCAAGATCAACAGATTACACACACACAAAAAAAAAAAAAAAAAAAAAAAAAAAAAAAAAAATAAAAGGGATACATGATCTCAATATAAGAAATAAACAGTTAAGATTTGATCTTTCTAAAGCAATATCTGAGACTTTTTTGGGTCAATTCCAATTTGCTCCATGGAGAAGTGAAATTATTTTAGAAATAGGGTTTCCTTGTTGCATATTTAGGTGTTCAGAGTGGTTTTCTTGTTCCCTGAGTTCTCTGAGATTTATGTTTTCTGTCTTGCTTCTGACGTATAAATGTTCCAAAGCAGATGATGCAGAGCTCAGCTCTGCCATTTACAATCAGTCCTCAGGGAGAATCCCTTTGGCTCACAGCCTTTGGCTGCCACAGAAGCACTGGCAACCCAACCAGTGCTTTAGGCAGTAGATCCTCAATTTTCAATGCAAAAGGGGACATTTGTTTTTTTTCCTTCATCTGCAGCATCAGTTCCCTGCAATTGATGTCTGCCTTTAACATTGTCTGAAATAAAAACCACCTAAACAGATTCCAGTGTAAGATAGATGACTGCATTAGATAGATGATGATAGGTGGATGTAATGCCTACATTAATTAAAAGGTAATATGATAAATTGCAAATGACCAAACCATATGGCAGTTTGACATAAGGGTGGGCTAAATTTCACATTCAATGCAGCTGATTTGTACCATTGCTGATAGAAGCAGCTTTCCTTTTCCCCCTGGGTCTCAGCAAAGCACTTGGTTACCCACTTTCCTAAAGTCAGGATATGTGTTTGGTTAGTCAGACTGAGATGTTGGAAGTGTGGATGGAAAAAAAATCCACTTTTGTGGAATTGTGAGTGTTTTTAATCAGATGGCCTTGTGGGAATCTCTGGGAACACACAGCTGAGGAGGGGAGGAGAGGCAGACCCATTTTGTTTTCCAGGAATCCATCCATGCACTGGGTTAAAGTAGTCATGAAACTGCATCCCCAAAGTGAAAAGATTAGCTAGCCAGCTAACAAGAACTTTATATTTAAAGAAGTTAGGTTCTTAAACTCTAATGAACTCCCAGGGATTTTGATGAGAATTTAATCAAACTATGCATCTTGAATCTCTTGTTCTGAGTTATTGTACCATTTTTCTCTCCTACAAGGCCTGATAAATACATTTTATTAAGGAAAATTGGCTTTAATACATCAGTAGGACAGATTAAAAAATGAAGTGATTAAGTTATTTACAGCTCATAAAAATAAATCCAAACCAAAGACAAGGACTTTTCTAACCTGTGGGGAATGGTGGAGAAATTTAGTTTTGATGTAGCAATATTTTTTCTCCTTGTGGATCTTCAAGCAGCAACTAAAAGAATATCCTGTAGTTAAAGGTAAGCTTAAATTTTTCAGACTTTCCTTTGGAATACCTGCAATGCAACAGCACAGGCAAATAGAAAAAGCCAGTATTTCTGTGTGGGTACCTTTGCTTTGGACTGGCACTTTCCAGCAGCTTTAGCACAGAAATAGCACACAATCTGATGGTATTATACTGACACCTTCAATCCTGAATGCTGGGATGCCATTCAGAAATAAAGACATGAGCTAATGTATTCTCTTTTGCCTTACATACTGAAGAGCTGAGTAAGGCTGATAACATGGAAGTACAATTGCAGGAACTCTGCTTTGGCTTAATTGTTAAGATTCAGGACACCTATGCAACATAATTTGAAAATAATTCAAACTGAACAAATACTCCAAATAGTTGAAGGATGTGTGAATAAGATGTGGGTGGAGAGCTGTTATTAGTTTTATTCCTCCATGGCTGGCCTTAGACCTACTGAGTGCACACAGCAGAGCACATTCTTAGTTCTTGGCATGGGAGTTAGCTGTGAAATCTATACATAATTAGAGGCTATTGGCAAGGGATAGATCATCATACAAGGAAAGGTGTTTTTTTTCTTTTTAAACCAGAAAAATACGAAGTATGTACAGTGCAGGGTCTTTAATTTAGAGATTTGTTGAGTAATTTGTTCTGTAGTTGGGTAGCAACAAAAGAAATTAGATATCTTTAGGATTCCTGTTGCTCTTGAGACAAGTATGAATTATTAGGGTGATGAGGTCATGCAAAGACATAACACAGCTATTGGATGTATCAAATTAGAGGTCTTTTTTACAAGAACAAGTAAGATGTTAAGACCACTGCATAAACCTTCAGATGGCTTGATGTAGAACCATGTATGTAAATCACAGATCAAGCAAAGTCTATCAAAGTCTCTAAATGATTAGAAAAATACAAAACACACTTTAAAAGATTAATCAAAAGAGCTTGGCTTATTTAATTATGTGAGAGGGAAATTAATTACTTGATGTAAGTAAGTACATTTTGGCATGAGAAGAAAACATTTAACAGTAGCAATAAAGTAGAAATATTTATGTTAGATGATTATTCTGGCAGAAAACCATATAGACAAACTTATCACAGATATGTTTACACCAAAAATTAACTGACATCACAAGCATTGAAATAGCTTCCCAAATAAGACAGATAAGGAGAGAATGCTGCATTTTTCTAACATGAGGCTAATTAAACTTATGGGGGAAATTATAGAAGAGAGGTGAACCCAGAATGAAAAATTGAAGTCTCTGAGAGGAAGCTATAGATTTTTAATGTGTTGATATTCCCCAAAATGCAGGCATGAGGATATAAAACGATGCATAACTGTGATTTACATGGTAAATCCAAATTACTGCTGTGTGTCTCCCAAGGTCAAGAATATCTTTTCTGTCTTGTGACTAATGTGACTGCCATTAATTTTTCCACTCCTCCATTGGAAACAAGATGAGTGGCAAAGCTGAAAACAAGACACTGAGGGAAAGTATTCCTGCTTTTAGTGCAAATGAGAAGTGTCCCATATTCATGGTCAGTGAGATTTGCTCATAGTAACCTCGTTACTCACTGGATTTTCTCACCAACAGATTGTCTAGTGGTTTTCTTGCATTTATTTCTATGGGGATCTTAGTTTACCCTACAAATCACCTGCTGTTGCAGGAGTATAAAATGTTGATGATAAGAGCATAAGAGATATAACACAAGTCTTTTAATAATTTGCCTTTCATAGCACCAATGGATGCTTAGTGAGCAAGGCATGAAATGTTTCTTTAGCTATATTTAGGAGTTTTCTGAGGGAGAGGTTTTATTCCACAATAATTCTAAATGGTTATATCCCTATTTTCTTTGAATCAGAAACACCATAGATTTCTTAGGCTTTTTCCCAGTTTTGGAATACAGTGTTTTGTATAATTTAATCCTTTGTGGTCTTGTTGTATTTGTGGGTGTCCTCAGGTTAGGGAGGAATGATGAGTCTGACTCCATGTTTTTAGAAGGTTAATTTATTATTTGACACTACTATATTATATAAAGAATACTACACTAAACTAAAGAATACAGAAAAGATACTTATTGAAATGCTAAAAGATACTAATGAAAAACGTGTGACTCTTTTCAGAGTCCCAACACAGATTGGCCCCAATTGGCCAATGAGTTAAAACAACTCACACCAGAATCCAACCAGGCAATCACCTTCAGGTAAACAATCTTCCATGATACATTCCACTTGGGCACAAACACAGGAGAAGGAAATGAGATAAGAATTGTTTTCCTTTTTTCTCTGGGGTCTCTTGCTGTCTTTTCAGCTTCCCAGGATAAAACTCCTGGAGAAAGAATCATGCCCAGAGAATGTGGGTACCACAGTGGTCTGGTGGCTGTGAAGGCAGAAGGGGTAAGAAGGACTTGGAGTAGATGTTTGAAAGGCTCATCAGACTAAAGACTGTAAGCATGAAGGATGAGCACTGACAATCTATGAGTCATACTTGCCTTTTGTTCTTGCCTCATTTAAATCAGTCTTCAGACCACCCACAGCTCTTTGTTTAATAAGGGTTAGCAGAAGTAGTCAATAATTAACTGAAAGAAGATCAGTTAGAGAAAAACAAGGACACAGATTACACCCGTAAACATGTGGCTCAGGTGTAAAACTTGCAAATTTTTTTGTATCTGGCCAAAAACAAGCTGTGTACAAGAGATTTGATTATAAACCCATCAACTCAACAGCTGATGCTGTAGATAATAAGAAGTGATGAAGTGTGACGGCAGCATATCTGGTACATTATCATAGTAATTTGTAGACACAGTGGCTGGAGAAATGCATTGAGTTACAAGGCTGCCATATCTGAGTGAAGAAAAGAGCTGTGAGAGTGTTTAAGTGTGATTAGGGCTTTTGGAAATCACTGCCTTTGCAAGGCTGCACAACGTGCTCTTCAACAATGTGATAGTGGATCTACACCAGTATGAGCAAACTAGCACCTGTCATAACTATTAATTTTCCTTCTTTCTTTCTTGCTGAACAGAAATAAATGTGATTGAGTATGTACTTCAAGATTAGTCTTTGCCCAAAATGTACTGCAGTTAATACAGTAGTATTAACTGTATTAAAAGATTTAGAACATAACAAATGAAAAAAATCATTTTGTTATCTTAAAATTACAGTCCTTTTCTTCTAGCTCCATTTCCCCACTTGAATTTCAAAGCTCAGAGGAAAAGTAGGAATGTAACATTATCCAACAATTCCCTGAAAAAATATTTCACTGTTTATTATTGTGTGTTAAATGTCTGTGACTGAAACAAGTCTAATGGAAGTGAAGCTTGGCCACTTGTCATTCCAAACCTAAGCCAGATATTAAAGATCAAACAAGGTATGAAGATGGCATATTATCCAACTGGTTTTGTACCTTCTCACTTAGCCTTATGTTTTGCAAGATGTCTGGAGCATGCTGTTGTCTCTTCATTGCAAAGCAACCAATTTTTAGGCAGAGTTGCCCCAAGTTTTTTCCTCTGCATGGCTCTACAACATGGTACAATAAAGTCTCACCAAGAGAAAGTCTAACCAGTAAAGATTTGGCAAACAGTCTCTGTCTCATTTGTGCCCAAAAGGTTTATGGTGCCCATCAGTTCTTAGTTCATTTGAAGCCAGCTCCAGGAGGAGCAGCATATGGCTTTTACACTGCTGACATCATTGAAGTTAGTCTGTGTTTACACACACCAATAAGATCAGAATTTTTTCTTAGTATTCCAGAAGTGAAAATCCCCAGACATCATAAATAAATTTTCTATACAAGCCCCAGAAACCTCAGAATGCTTCATCTCAATAAAACACAGAGATGAATTTCAAGTAATGACAGATTATCACAGACTCTAAATAACCAGTTTAGGCCACAGCAGTGCTTGTCTCCTTAGTGTGAGTTTCTTTACTAAATGTAAGTAAATAGCATAAAAACCATAAGTCCTGTTAACTGTTTTAGGAACAGTACAGGGACCAGTTAATACTGAGCCCCAGTTCTCTCTCTCATCTCTTCCTTTTATAATATTGCTTGTGCAGTTTAACCCCAGGCATCAACCAAGACTTGCACAGCCCCTTGCTCCCTCTCCCACTAGAGGACTGAGGAGAGAATTGAAGGGTAAAAGACAAATGTGCTGCTGTAAGATAATACTATAAGAAATTAGCAGAGGCCTTTAAGTGGTTCATGTGAGTAGAAGAGTTGTCATTAAATATATTCACCCAGAAAAATTGTCAACTGGAATATGTGCATGAATGAGAAAGAGGACCACAGGCAGACAGACCAGAATTTCACAGAGAGAAAAATTTGCCTATGCCAGTGCTACAGTTTTACTGTATTAACAGCTCATGGTAATTGGTGCTCTAACTGAAGATGTTGAGGACTATTTTGACCATTTAAAACTCACAAAATAAGCTGCTTTTGTGGGCAAAAAGAAAGTGATTCTAGGTCCTTGGCATCTTTAATTTATATTGTCCCCAAGTCAGGAGACACTTTTTTATTTCAATATCACATTCTTCTTTTGTTAATGAATAACACAGTTTTCTGTATTGGAAGCTGAGCTGTGCACAACAGGAGACAAGTGGCTGGAGGGAAAAGGAAAAGAAAAAGGAAAAGGAAATTAAAAGAGAGAAGGGTGGGTAGAGTATAGGGAGGGAAGATGTGAGGGAAAAGAAACAGAGAAAATTTGGTGTATTTTAATAATATAACTGAAGTTTTACTCCAGAAAAAAAAAAACAAAAAAAACAAAAACCAAAAAAAAAACCAACCAAACAGGAGTCTTGTGGTTTTGACCTCAGCATATCTGAGGCTTCAGCATTTATATCTTAGCCTTTAGTTAACTATAAATACTCATCTAATGCCTTACTCATAAGACTGTTCTGAGACCTTATTTTTCCCTTAAAATGTTCTTTCCAAAGCAAGTGAACAGATCCTTTCTGACTAATTCACGTGTGTAAGAAAAATAAGTCTGATGCCCTGCCTCTGTTTCTCCATGTTTACTTTGCCCTTGCTACATGTCCTATATGCAAAGTGGTACCATCTAGAGGAGGTATTTGTATGTTGCTGTCAATTGCAACCACAAAGCACAGAACAGGCCTTCATGAGGTTGTGTCCTATGTCTGCATGGCATAGAATATTATTACAGTAGTTAAACAGTAGTTAAACATGACAGACTGAGGCACAGAAAGGCCAAATGTTTCCTTTAGAGGAGCTACACACATATGAAGGAAAAAAACATGTCTTCTAAACACTCAACTCATTGCATCATCCCCTTCTTCTCAGTGGATCCCATCTTTTTATAAACTGGTTACAATCCCTCAGTTTACAGGCACGTGTGCCAGAAGGTGAGAGACATTGGATATTTCAGAGCAGGGACTGACAAAACACAGGTACTCTAAAGACATACTTGAGAGACACAAAGGTTCTGGCTTCAGACTGAAAATCTACCCGTACTCTTAAACTCCTATTTTGGGAAATTAAGGTACAAGCTGACATACTGCCCATGCAAAATTGCTAGCCTTTGAGCTGCTTAAGATGTGTCTTGGCCATTTGTTTCATAGAATCTGCAGGCATGTCTTAACTGCTGTGTGAGATCTGTCCTAGAGTTCTACCTATGCTCTGAGATATCTAAAATTTAGCTCACTCTGGTCTGTGAATCATTCAGCTGCATTATCACATCCATTTCATATGGAAAATTTAGTCTCTGCCTGTGGCAGTAAGAATGAAATGACTGTGCCTGCAGAGGAAACCAAGGATGCAAATAGCTCTTACACAGGGAAATAGATCCTTGAATTTCCTTTGTTTTTCTGTTTACAGTCTCAGTGAATATTCTCTTTTCGTTTACAATCTATTCCCTGCTTTTTTTTCTTTTTTTTTCCCTTTTTTTCCTAGTAGTCTGAATTAAATCTAGCCTGCTCCAAAGATTTGGTGTGCATCTGCTTGGGTTTTTTTGTTAACATATGTTGCCTGTGGCATCACCCATTGCAGGCAGAGATGGAGGCTAATACATCATTATCAGCATGTTGAATGTAGAGACCTACTTCTGGAATTGTCTAAGTGAAACACCTGCTTATTTGTATTGTAATAAGGCCTGAAGACAAAAACCCTCCAGGTCACTTTGTCTGAGTCTTTGCAGAATGCTAATATGGCTGTAATGAATTGCACCTCGTACAGGGATGCACTTGGATGCAAACCATTCAATTACTTCAACAACCTTTAGAGCCAAACCCCACCTGTGCCCTTCCAGAGGCTGTCAGTGTCTCCACTGAGGTTTGAATCAGAGACATATATACCATGGGACACCTCAGTGCTGAAATTTTTAGGACTATGTTTATTCAAAGCACTGGAATTAATACCAATAAAACTCCGAATGCTGGGAATAATATGACACAGATGAATACAGCACAGGGATTAATTTGTCTTAATTTTAGGTACATAGATTGTCCACAGACACACCTGTGATAGTTGTCTGGATTCACTTTTCTGTTAACTAATGGAGAGTCACTGTTCTCATCTTCTCTTGACAGCTGAAATAGGCACAACAAATTACACTTTAGAAGTGTCTATTTGTGTCCACTGAGTGTAAAGGAGTCCAGAAAACCAGCTCTAATTTTGACATATGCATTGAAAACTTTTGGAGCAAGATGGGACAAATCCCACTTCACATCTTTTGAAATGAGACTGGCACCTAATTTTTTACATTTCTTCTATATGCTATCCAGACCATTTGCTCTCTACAGTGGATGGGACTCATTTCACCTAACTTTAATCAAGCCTGGTGTAGACATCTATGTATAAATGGATCAACCCAGGCTCCAGTTTTCATCCATGAAAACAATTAGACACTTGCACTACAGATAGTTGTATATGTCAGATGAATTGGACACAAGGAGTCTTGATTTGCCTGCTCTGCCTGTTGAGGTTAGACATCCTGGAGAACAGAAACTAATGGGCAGGTAAGTGCAGAGTCTCACAGCTTAAGGTTCTCAGAGAAGATGGGGCCATGCACTCTGAGTGCATGAACAAAGGCTCAAGAGGCAGGTGTCAAAAGTGGCAGCAAGTGAAATCCTGGTTATAAATAAGGAAAAAGAGTCTTCACTTAGGACATTTAGTCTAGTCTGAAAGGTTCACAGAAAATACTTTGTCACTGGCACCAAAATCTTTTCAGCTTTGTGTACAGCCATACTGAGGGCTGGGGGTGCATGGGAAGTTTTGAGGAGAGAGCCAGGACAGGTGACCCAAACAGACCAAAGGGATTTTCCAGACCATGTGATACTGTGCTCACTACATAAAGTGAGGGGAAGAAGGAGAAGGTGTGGGACATTTGGAGTGGTGGTGTTTGTCTTCCCCACTCACCATTATGCCTCATGGGGTCCTGCTCTCCTGGAGATGGCTGAACACCTGCCTGCCAATGGGAAGAGGGGACTTAATTCCTTGTTTTGCTTTCCTTGTGTTCACTGCTTTTGCTTTCCCTATTAAACTGTCTTTATCTCAGCTCATGAGTTCTTTGTCTTTTACCCTTCAATTCTCTCCCCACTCCTTTGGTGGGAGAGGGAGCAAGGGGCTGTGTGAGGCTTGGTTGGTGCCTGGGGTTAAACTGTAACAGCTGCACTCTCTCAATCTTCCTGAGATAAGTGAAAACTGATCACAGAGTCTTAATGCACAGGCTCCAGGACAGACAGTTGTGTTGTGCCTCAGAGAGTTACTGGGCACCACGGATGCTCTGTATTGCTGCTGCTTTAATTGGCCTGTGGTCGACAGTAGGAAAATGAGATGCTCTAAAGTGCATTAAATTCCAGTTCATCCAGTGCTTGTCAGATTTATTTTCTGTTTGCACCCTGCTACTGTTTGCTGCTGGCTCCTGCCCTGGGCATCCCCTCTGAGTACAGAGAGTTACACAAAATGGGAGCTGGGGCATAAGGTTGGCCTTTGCTTTAAGGGCCACATAAACCTCCAGCCACTGAGGTTCAAAGCAGCACAAACTACTTAGAGCATCAAGAGCTGCTGGCAAGGAAAGAGATGGGTTGTGTGCAGCTCAAAGCTTTATTGTTATGACTTCCAGGGACTGCTATTTATCAGTGGCCAACCAGACAGCAACCTCTCTTTTATCTTCTGTTCCTGGATATGGCAGAGGAGGTGAAAATGGGAGTTGGATTTACCTGACTTGGCAGTGCTGGGTTAAAGGTTGCACTCAGTGATCTTAAAGATTTTCTCCCAACCTAAATGATTCTATGATTCTATGATACAGAAAATCTGATTTGTTTATCAGGAGATGTGAGAAATGGGGAGTGTAATTTATGCACTTCACCTAAATATGGTGTTTTTCAAGGGCGTTAACTAGCTGATTTTCACACTGCATTTTCAATCTCCCCTCACTAAACACACATGAACTTTTAAATTCAGATGATTTTTTTATCAAGAATTACACCTTAATGATGAGTTTGTTGGGAAGAAGACCAAGCTGTTTAAACAGAGAACTTTGGCTGGAACTCAGGGAAAATAGGAGAATTTATGGCCTTTGGAAGAAGGGGTAAGCAACTCAGGAGGACTACAAAGATGTTGTAAGGCTATACAGGGAAAAATTCAGAAGTCTGAAAGCCCAATTAGAATTTTATCTGGCTACTGCTGTAAAAGAGTATAAAATATTTTTCTATACATATACCACCAGCAAAAGGAGAGCTAAGGAGATTCCCCATTCTTTATTAGATGTGTTAGGAAGCATAGTGATAAAGAATGAGGAAAAGGATGAAGTGCTTTATGCCTTCTTTGTCTCAGCCTTTAATAGCAAGACCAGTTGTTCTTTGGGTACCCATCCCCCTTAGCTGTAAGACAGGGACAGGGAGCAGAGTGAAGCCCTTATAATCTAAGGAAAAATGGTGAGTGACCTGCTACATCACTTGGGCACACAAAAGTCCATGGAGCTGGATGGGATCCACCTGAGGGAACTGGTGAAGCTACTCACCAAGCCAGTTTCAAACACTTCCAGCAGTCCTGGCGAACCAGGGAGTTCTCAGGTGACTGAAAGTTGGTATTGTGTGATGGCTCTCTACAAGAAGGGCCAGAAGGAGGATCTGGAGAACTACAGACCTGTCAGCCTGACCTTAGTGCTGGGAAAGGTCATGGAGAAGATCTGAGTTCCATCACACAGCACATGCAGGACAGCCAGGGGACCAGGCCCAGCCAGCAGGGGCTTGTAAAAGGCAGGTCCTGCTTGATCAACCTGAACTTCTACTAGGCAAAGTGACCTGCCTAGTGGATGCTGTCTACCTGGACTTTAGTAAAGCCTTTGACACCATTTCCCACAGCATTCTCCTGGAGAAACTGGCTGCTCATGGCTTGGATGGGTGCACTGTTGGCTGGGTAAAAACTGGCTGGATGCCTGGGCCCAGGTAGAGTTGGGGAATGCTGCCACACCCAGTTGCCAGCCAGTCACCAGTGGGGTTCCCCAGAGCACAGTATTGGGGTGAGTCCTGTTGAATTTATTAATTGATGACCTCAGCAATGGGACTGCGTGCACCCCCCGTGAGTTTGCAGATGACACCAAGCTGGGAAAGAGTGGTGACCTGCTGGAAAGTAGAAGGGATGTGTAGAAGGATCTGGACAGGCTAGATCAATGGACAGAGGCCAGTTGTGTGAGGTTCAACAAAGCCAAGTGCCAAGTCTTACATTTGGGTTACAACAACCCTGTGCAGTGCTTCAGGCTGGAAATGGAGTGGCTGGAAAACTGCCCAGTGGAAAAGGACCTGAGGATGCTGATCAACAGTGGCTGAACAGGAACCAGTTTGTGCCCAGGAAGCCAAGAAGACCAATGGCACCCTGGCTTGTAACAGAAATAGTGAGGCCAGCAGGACCAGTGCAGTAATCGCCCTTCTGTGCTAGGCCCTGGTGAGGCTGCACAACCTGGAATTCCTTGTTCAGTTTTGGACCCTTCACTCCAAGGAAGACCTTGAGATGCTGGAATGTGTCCAGAGAAGGACAATGGAGCAGGAGAAGGGTCTGGACCACCAGCAGCTGAGGGAGCTCAGATTGTTCAGCATGAAAGGAAGTTCGGAGGCAAACTTTTGCTGTGCAGTTCCCTGAATAGGAAATTGTAGCCAGGTGGGGATTGGTCTCTTCTCCCAAGTAACAACTGGCAGAACAAGGAGAAATGGTCTTGAGGAGGAGGTTTAGATTGGATATTATGAAAAATTTCTTCACCCAAAGGGTTATCAAGCACTAAAACAGGCTGCCTGGGGAAGTGGTGGAGTTACTGTCCCTTTTTAAAAGCTACTGTATAAATAAAAGATACAATATAAATAAAGTATTTAAAAGATGTATAGATGTGGCGCTTGGGAATGTGGTTTAGTGGACTCAACAGTGCTGGATTAATTGGACTTGATAATCTTAGAGGGCTTTTCCAACCTAAATGAATCCTTGATTCTATCATCTATAACTGGCCAGGAGATTATGATATCCAGAAATCACAAAGAATGGAATGAGACCTATTCTTGGAGAAAATACTGTTCAATGGGACTATATATGATATGAAGAAAATTATAAAAATCTGGTATTTCTTTTTTATTTCAAAATATAATTTTATTCATGGAGGGTAGAGTTTGATGGAGAGGGACAGTCTGTTAGCTTCCCTAGCTACATTTCCCTCTCTGCCTCTGACCCACCTAGAGGAAAAAGTCAGGGGTTTTGTTCCCCTTACTGATTTGTCTGAAACTCTAGAGCCTGAGGGAGGACATCTTTTTTTGCCCTATTCAGCACTACATGAAATCCTTGTAGGAAACAATGAGCAACCTATTGTTTTTCATAGATGCCTTCCTCCTACATAACCCCCTCAGTAATTAACCTCAGAATTAGCATCTTCAAAGCAGCAATGTGTGAGATAAATTAGAAGGAACAGGAATGACAGCGTGACAATACCCATGTGTTTTGATGCAGAAGTGACACAGTAGTAGTATCAAAACAGTTCATCATCCTTTATGATCTTGCTGGCATTTATACCAGTGTTCAAGTTTCACAGGAGGTATCTTGTCACACATGCCTTATGTGCACTGCATCTGGCTGTTCCCACCACCACATTGCTCTCTCCCCACTGCCAGGATTCAGCTGAGGGCATAGGGAGAGGAGAGGATCCTTTTCTCATTGAATCATAGAATGCTTTGGATTGGAAGGGGCCTTAAAGATCATCTAATTCCATCTCTCCTGCCATGGGCAGGGACATCTGGTTAGACCAGGTTGTTCCAAATCCCACCCAACCTGATCTTGAACACTTCCAGTGGAGGAAGTTTTCTGGGCAGCCTGCTTCAGTGCCTCACCACCCTCCCAATAAAGAATTTCTTCCAAAGATCAAATCTAAATCAACCCTATTTCAGTCTAAAGCCATCACCCCTTGTCCTATCGCTATGTGGACTTGTGAAAAGCCTGTCACCAGCTTTCCTGTAGGCTCCCTTCAGAAACTGGAAGGCTGCTCTAAGGTCTCTCTGGACCTTTCTCTTCTCTTGGCAAAACAACTCTCTCAGCCTGTGGTCACTGGAGAGGGGCTCCAGCCCTTTGGACATCTTTGTGCTGATC
The DNA here is from genome assembly GCA_013397555.1 of Urocynchramus pylzowi. Lineage (NCBI taxonomy): Eukaryota > Metazoa > Chordata > Aves > Passeriformes > Fringillidae > Urocynchramus > Urocynchramus pylzowi. The sequence continues at coordinate 437,827 of VZRH01002389.1, forward strand.
TTCTACAGCAGCTGGTTCTTCATTTTCTCAGTCCCTGCCTTGGCCTTCTGCAACTTGGACAGAGTGGCTGGAGCACTTGCCAGTGAACACTGAGGCAGAAAGTCATTGAACACCTCAGTCTTCTCCATATCCCAGGTAACCAAGACTTCAGGTTCCTTCTGGAGAGGGCCTGCATTTTCCCTAGTCTTCCTTTAATCAACAGTGTACTTTTCCTTGTTTTCCTTGACATCCCTGGCCAAATTTTACAGAATTAAAGAAGATAATCTACAGGTATTTGTGCTCACTGAACAAGTTAAATTGTTTCTGAAGCTGTACAGATTTGTACAAAATGTTCATAAGAGGATGTTCCTTGCTCAGCTTCCCTCAGTGGTACAGGAGGAAAACAGACATCAATGTGGGAAAATAACACATCCTAAAATTAATGTTTTCTGTGTCTCTTGCTCTTGACTCCTATTTATCTGAGATGAGAATATTGACATATTTGGGTCCATATAAACCATATTAATTAAGTATAAATACTCAACAAGTTTTCTTGACTAGGTTTTATAAAAAAAACATAGATCAAAAAACATAGAAAGTATGGGGCTTACTGAGTTTTCAAGGGCTGTTACGTCAATTTAATATGTAACAATGTTCATAGGCTTTATCTTCCATTTTCCACATTTTTCTGAACTCCCTTATCACCAAAAAAACATTTGTACTGACAGACCATTGAAACATCTTTCTATATCTTACCGAGTTTACATACTGGGTTATATTTCTCCACTCCAGCTCTCAGTTGGAGGATTGGAAGTAAAATCCATTCTGTACCCATTTAGGGAAGAGGGCAGTTAGATCAATAATCTGTGGTAGCTTCTTGGCAGAAAAAACCAGATACATTCACAAAAGTATTGATTCCATTAATCCATGTTCCACTGCAAACTGCCAACAGGTCAGGTCAGTCACATTTCTCCTATTTTTTTTAATTGAAATCAAATTTAGAATAGATTGCAAGGAGTAAGGGCACCCTTGTCAAAGCACCACAAGAAAAAACACAGGATTTGTGTTCCCCCCAAATCACAAGACTCCCTTAGTATTTAGAATTTTGATAAATGATGTCCTGTTCTTGTGTATGTGTGTGTGTCCTCTGTTTAAAAATCTTCTGGGTTTGCATATGTTGCTTTGAGAAACCAACAGAATAGAAAAGATAAATGTCAGGCTGAAACCCCACACATCAAATCTACAGTGGAGTTTGTATACAACTCTTCCTTCTCTCTAGGAAATTCTGAATCTGCATACCCTGCTCTGGCTCTTGGAAAATGTTTTCTCCCAAACATATGTGCTTCTGCCTTGCCCTTCAGCTTACACTCTCCCAGTCTGAAAGATGAGGTAAAGAAATCTTCTCATAAAGACGTGCAGTGTGTTGCCTTTCGCCATCACCACTTGCCAGTTCTCATTATTGCTGTGCCTATTCTTTGCCTGGAGCTATATTTTTTTTATATTCTGTTAAGAAAACCCTTGACATCCTCCAGGAAAATAAAGAGTCTGAACGACAACAAAGTGCATGTGTGTATGAGCATGTGGAGATTTCTTGGCAGCTTCTGTGCCTATTGCTTTACTTCTGATCATGTCAACATTATTTTCCCTTCAAGCAAACAAAGTGCTTTGAAGTGATGTCTCCCTTGACAGGGTGAGCCATTGACAAGCTGCCAAGAGCAGACAATAGAGAAAAAGGGATGCATGTCATGTGTGAGGGAGCTGTGCCACAGCTTTGGCTACCAGCTGAAACTCACAGGGACCATCCCATGTGTGTGAAGGACATGGCAGTAGTAGTGAGAAACACTAAACTGCCATTTGCTGTATAAAAAAGTATTCTGTTTATACATAGATAAAGTGAATGGGAATCAATCAAACAAAAGGCTGAGATAGAGAAAGTGCCAGACAGAAAACAAATGGCCAAGAGGGAAACAGATAGGTAGAAACAATTGAGCAATTATTTTCTCATAAAATTTATAGAGTCTTTAAGGTTGGAAAAGACCTCCAAGATCATAGAGTCCAATCACTGAACTGTTAACCACTACTGATGGAGCTGGCAGATCTTCCTCTTTCATGGATGTGTCACGATTGGAAGCTTCCTCAGAAAGCGGGAACCCTCGATTCTCAAGGAAATCACAAACAAATGGAATTTATCCCTTTGTAATTCATTTTAAATAGAGCCTACTGCATTTTTTTTGCCATTTCATCTGAATGTTAGAAAACTCTCTTGTTATACAAGTGGCTTCTATTCCTCTCAGAAAAAGAGGTTATAAACCCCTCAGCCATGCTGCAGCAGACAGCTCCTTATGGCAAGCAATGGATCAAAGGGGTACCAGCCCCCTCCATTTCTCCTATAGCATCTGAGTTATTTCTCTGATTACTGTCCAAAAATTAATGACTCTTAGGAAAAATAGTAGATCAAGAAGTAGACAACCTTACTTCATGGTTTCATCTCTTTTATGACAGAAAAAAAAAAAAAAAAAAGCATCAGATTTTATGTCTGAATAACCCCTAGCACAAGCACTGGCTCTTTCCCTGGGCTTAGGGAGGTAAATGAGTGAAGAAGAGACTAATCCTGCCCACTGTCAGGCACTAAGCAGCTTGTAGGTTTCATATCTTTGTGGATTATTGCAAACCCAGGAGCTGAAATGTGGTCACCCAAGACATTTCTGCAGTCACAGAGGTCCCTCTGGGTTTGGCACTGGTGATTTTTTGGTTCTAAATTTTGTACTTTCACAGCTAAATTGACAGATAGGCATAGAAACCTTCTCCAAGGCATTTCAGCCTGGGCACTCCAGTTAGTTGTCAGCAGTCCTTTGTTGATCTATTTACAGGAGATGACACAATCTTTGTGGCAGGGAAGGTCCAGATGATGAATGTGTCTTAACTCTCTACACAGAGAGGCATATAAATTTAGTTGGTACAATAGAATTACCATAATTCATGAATTAGGTCAATTTCAGTTACTTATGTATAGAAAGTAGATTTTCTCCTAACAAGATGAATCTAATTTAAAAATCCTATCACATCTCTTTTTTCCAAGAGATGGAAAAATGGGTCTTTGCTGTTATCAGATGTGTGAAGCAACATCACTGTATATTTTCACATCTAGTTGATTGCTTAACCATCTGTTCTCTTCAACAACAGAGGATACAAGATGGGAGGAAGAAAGGGGAAGACAAATAAATGGAAATATCACTGTGATTGTTTTCTAACCTATCTCTTAATTTTTCGTTTGATCCATAAATTCCATGGCGATTTTTTTTTACAGTGGTATGTTTGTTAAAACAAGGCATATATATATAAACCCAAACCTTTTATAACTCTTCTTTCTCTGTTTCTTCCCCCCTTCTTCTTTTTTTTTTTTTTAATCAGAATAATGTAAATGTCTCACAATTTTCTTCATTTCCTCTGTGGATGACTATGAAATGGAGGTGGAGGGAGGAGAATTTTGTAGGCAGAACATTATGTGCATTGGATAAAAATCAGTTATTTAGTAGCTCATACTTAAAAATATTCACAATTTCTTCAACTCACTTCATTCTTTAGAAGGAATGTGGATGTGTTAATCTTGTGAGTTGATAAAATCATTGATCTAGATGGTCAGTTTAGAAATTGACTTCAAATTTTCAGTTACCTTTGTTCTAATGTGTCCTCTTTGGCTTAAATTTATTTTTCAGACATCATTCAAAAAAAGAGTCCCAGACAGACTTTCTATATTGGGTTGAATTACATATTTTAAATTATAGACCTTGCAATTGTTAGAAACTTCAGTAAATAACCTTACAGTATTTTTCCCTTGACATTTTCACTCAAATACAAAACCAGATCTCCTTCATTTTGATAACTTTGTCAAGAACAAGTATTTTGCCATCCCCTACTATGTTATTTTCCTTTATAATTATTGAATCAGGTTGCATATAGAATTATGAAAAAAACCATCAACATAGGAAATCTAGAGATAGCACAAAGGACTCTGTAATCACAGAACTGATTAATATGAACATGCTTAATATGCAGGTGATACAGCATCCTTTGAAACAAGCATTGTGTACATATACATACACACATATATATACACACACATACATATATGCAACACCATTGCCAACTTCATAAATAGCCATTAGAGACTCTCCAAACCAAAAGCAGAACTTTTTCTCATTAACTTGGCCAGCCAAGTTAAGAAATCTGAGTGCAGGTCAGAGAAAAAACCATGGAAGCCACATGCTAATCATACAGAGGCATTCCTTGCAGGAATAAAAGTTGTCCTATGTTAAAAGACTAACAAAAGCTGGTGATAACTGAAGTTAAGGCAAACGTGAATTAACTGGGTTTTGGCCCTTACCTAGCTAATCAGCTGCCTGTCTCTTGCAGCTTTGGCACAGTAAATCACCATCAGTTAAAGGCAGCAGCAAATTGGAATAATGTAAATGGTAACTCTGGCTTGAGTGACTGGGGAAGTCATAACAGCAGTGCCCTGTGGCCCTGTGAGTTGCCTGAGGCCTTTGGGATACTCAGAGCTCTGTGGATGTTCAGAAACAGCAAGTTTAATGCAAGAGAAAGTGCTTTCTTGGTGCCTTTTTGTTCACTGCTGTTTTCTGTCCACATAAAATGAAAGGAGTGGGTGTGAGGTTTCTCTTCGCCTTCCAGATACTGAACAAATGAGGTGAAGAAATCCAGAGAGATTTTGGTTGTGACTGTAGGGGCAAGATGGGTGGGAATCACAGCAGGGAAGATGGGAAATATAAGAGATTCCTGGGAATAAAAACTATCATGGAGTGTTACTTACAACCCAGGAAGTCATTGCATTAACTGAAAGCAATCATAAAGTCAAAGCTGTATCTTGGGGGAACAGGTGGATGGGAGGGAGTTGTGCACAAACCCTGTTCCTTTCTTGTCTTTCCCCTTTAGGCACTTTGATGGTTCTCTGCCTAAAAAGTGAAATATGCAGTAAATCCTATCTTTTGTGTTTCCTTGAAAGCTCACTGCTGAGAAGGTCTAGACAGAAGCACCTCAATATTTTAGCAAATGTTGGATCTTTCTGCACAGCTTTGCTGGAATGGACCAACAAGTTTGATGTCAATGGTTCTGAGTAGACAAATCTGTATTGGGGGAGGGAAAGAGCTGTGCCCTCAACACTGTGGGACCAGGTCTGTGTGTAGAGGAGTGTGTGACAGGGCCCTCTGCTCAGAGTCCACAGAAAGGATGAGGATAGAGTCATGAAATCATAGAATAGGCTGGAAAAGATCACTGAGTCCAACTGTTATTTGTGACACTACCAATTCCAACACTAAGCCATGTCCCCAAGTGCCTCATCTACACATCCTTCTGATGCCTCCAGGGATGGTGACTCCTTGTCACTTCCATGGACACCCTGTTCTAATGCCTGACCACCCTTTTGGTAAAAAAAAAATCTTCTGAATATCCAATATAAACCTCTCATTGTGCAACTTGAGCTCATTTCCTCTTGTGTTCATTACCTGGGTGAGAAGACTCTCAGATAGCTGTAAAGAGTGATAAGGTCTCCTCTAAGTCTCCTTTTTTTCCCAGCATACTGGAAATTAATGTACTTTCCTTTAGTTCAAGCTAACTTGTTTTCTACATGTTTTGAACTGGAATCCCAATTTTAGTTTCAGCTTGGTGGATTAGGAGACAAATTTGATTAGTGGGTTTACCTATCAACCCTGTCTGAAAATGCCTGCTCTTGCTTTGCATTCCTCCAGGTATCATACTAGGAAAATAATACTTCCAAGAGTAATGGCTGGGTTTTGCTTTCTAGAAAACCCCTGCCACAAGTCTGTGGTTTAAAGCCATAAGTTAGGTTTGCAGTCCATCATGTTTCAGATCAATACACTACAGAAAGCTGACACAGATCATGCACAAAGACAGATTGCACTTTCAAGGGAATTTCATGCCATTTAAAAATGGAATTAAGCAAGATGGAAATGCTAAAAATACATGAAAGATAAATTTTAAGCCACTAAAGGAAAACCCTGTGTGTTATTCTGCTTATTAAAAGACAACAAGCTGCCACAAAATAAATATTCTCTGCTAATTAGATAGTATTTAATCAGCACAGTGCTCTGTTCTAAAAAAAAAAAAGCTTCTGCTGGCCACTTTTTGGTGGTGATTCTTTAAAAAGGTAGATAGAAAACAAGCATCCTGTATTTATATTACTTTTTTTTTTTTCTTCTATGCAATGAAGCAGGAGCAGGCTCTAGTGCTTCTCATAATTTTATTTATGACCCCACGCCCTCAATCTCAGAGAAAATGGAGGTCACTCTGCTCCTTATACATGTTGTCATGCAGATATGTGGGCTTTTAAATGGGGTGTTTACCTCTAAATTTCAAGGCAACATATATTTTTAATGACTTCCACTTTGGCTTGCTTTTTTGGTTTTGGTTTTGTTTGGTTTTTTTTTTTTTGACTCCACAAATGGGACTCCTGGTGCTTGTCTGGATCACTGAATATGGAAAGGATCTGTCTGCTGAATGCATGAAATGTTAATGTGCTGGGGCTGGGCAGAGTTGTCTACATCTATTTGCACCTTAGGGCCCAGACTCCACAGCAGATTTCTGCAGAGGGAGTGTAACAATGGAGGAAGGGCAACAAAACACACATTGACAAGAAGGAAGGAGATTCTTCCAAAGAACTGCATAAAGAGTGATAAAAACTGGCACAGAGGTAGGCTGAATTTTGATAAATTGCCTTCCACTTTGGCACCTAGGTTTTTTCCCACTTTTTCAGGTTTCAAATCGATCTCTCAATGAACTTCTGAAAAGCCAGAAAATGTCTAATTTCCTATTTACAGCTGTGACTGGTGCATGAAAGAGTATTTCAAGCTGTGCAAAATATCACCACCTGGATAAAATTTACCTAACACTCTCCCTCTGCAGCACACTTTTTTCCCCCCAGCAGACCAAAAATTTAATGCTGCTTTCCTTGCTCTCAGTGGATTTTGCACATCCCATAGTATTTCATCAAGGATGAAAGGGCTCTGGTATGTTATTTAACCTTTCAATAATATGCTGGAAAGTGAATTAAGAATGTCTTCTAAAGCACAGTTGCCATTTACTGCATAGAGACAGAGATATAGTGGTGTGCAAAAATATTATAGATCCTCCACATGTATTGATGCAACAAGATCACTCTGGATACTGCCTTTGGGCTGGAATAGGGTTCTCTGTGACAGTACAGGACATTTCCTTCCTTCTGTTTTGTATCTCATCCTTCATCCTGGGCAGCCTTCCTTCCTCCTAGCACAGAAAGTCTTCTTAGTTTGTATTTCTTAAAAGCAGATCCTTGCTTATTTTTGGAGTCTTTTTTGTTCAATCTTCTGTGAACTACTGAAGGATGTGGTGTCTTCTGGCTCCAGACAGCTTCCTTTGAAAACCAGTTATTTGATCCAGAGTACAGCTGTTGAGTTTTATGAGTTCCCATTGTATAAAGACTTGGAGAAAGATTACATTTTGCCTTGTCAGAAAATGCTAAATTTAACATGCCCAGAAAGGAGTCTGGTGGTACAGCAGTTTTTGTACTGTATTTTGTAAGGTGTCTTCTCATTATCATTTCAATTTCTTTGGTTTTACCTAGACAAATTCATGAAACTCTTATACCAGTCAAAGACAAAAAGAGGTTATAGGGTCAAAAGGTAACATATTTGTAATTGGAGGTAAATTGGTACATTTGCATTCCTTCCCTTCTCTAGAAGAACTTTTGCACCCTTTAAAAAAATTGTAGGTCACTGGCACTAACCATGTTCAGGTGTCACTGGGAATGACCATGTTCACGTGTAGGAAGAAATTAGAGAGGTTCAAAGTTGTGCTGGAATGTGTTTGCTCCCTTCAGGGTTGTTTTTGGTGTTTTCAGCTAGAGATTACAGATCCTTTAAGTTGTAACTTGACCAAGTATAACCTCCTGGACAAGGAAGGTCAGATGTGTCTTGGGGGTGAGATCAAGCCTGTTTATGTCAGAGGAGGTGCAAGGACTGAAAGCAGTGAGATTTGAGAACCTCTGAGAGCCTCCCTGACCTCCAGCTGATGCTCTAGAAGAACATGGTCCTTCTAGAGGTCTGTTATGTCTGCTGGCTCTCACCAAAAATCCTGCACATTTCCACATAAAACAGAAATAAATGGGTGTTTCTGCTTGCATAACTGAAGCCTGTCTTAGATGTCTTCTTTTATGATCTGAAATGTTCCCTAGGCCCCAATTAGATTACATTAACAAGATTTACATCAGCTAAAATGGAGTTTGGATAGTCTACTCATATCATGACAGCTGCAGATAGACACTTAAATTATGTGTCTTGTCTTGCACCACATCCAACCCCAAACCAGTCATCACTAGGAGTGAAAGCAAGAAGTCAGCTACAGTCAGAGGAGGGCTGTACAAATATTCTTTCAGTCTTTTCTCTTTTATCTGTTGCATATATATTTAAGTTTGGTGAGTTATTTGTCCTAGCTTTTACTCTAACAGAGCCTGGCTTTTTAAAAAAAATTAAAAATCTTGAAATATATATATATTTGTAGGAGCTCATTATAGAATACTGTCTAGACTGTTGACCTCAACATTAGATTCACTGTACATGTGAAATGTGTTTGTACAATGGACCTATGACTGGTGTTCTCAGCTTCCCAGGAGTCTGACCTCCATGAGCACATCAGGCAGATGTCATTTCAAAGAAAAGAGGCTGTGAATTTCCTTCCACAAACCCTGTCTTGGGAGCAGTGGGATCTTTGGCTCTTCTAGCTGATGTTGGCTTTTGGATCCTCTTTGGTTCATCCCACTAGGCAGAGTTCCAGCTTTTTGGCTGATCCCAATTCTTACAGCCACTAGCTCCTGCAGTAGTGAGTCTGAGTAAGAGCATAGACTTTCAGGAAATAAGTCTTCACACTGCCACTTGATATCCAGATAAAAATATTCTTACAGCCTTTAGAGTCTCATACAGACCTGGATGTTATAACTCTTTTTTCCACTTCCCTTCAGTCTACTGACTGAGATTTGCTGTGTAATGTTGCTTGTAATTTTTCTAGCTTATTTTCAAGTCTGCACTTTTTCTCATTCATGGGAGGTTGCCTGAACTCTCTACCCCTTTGACAGATGATAATCTTCAGTATGTTGCACTGATTCATAAGCTGTGTTACCTCTCAAATGCCTGTAGGTTGAGCAAGACTCTTTGCTAAGGAGGGTACAACTCAGCACAAGTGGTGGGGTTAGAATGAGACTCTTCAAAGGTAATTATCACAGAGATACAAAGCAGATAAGATTGAAGACTACCTATTAAAAACCAGCTAATCTCCTTAAATAAAATATACCCACTTTGGTGCCTAAGTAGGTATAAATTCCCCTACTTGATTGCTGTTACTGTTAATACTAGCACAGCCCCTATTATGGGCTGTGTTACCCTATTATGGACTAGCCAAGAAAGCAGACACAGACTGTCCTGGCTGATGAATCACCTAGAGACAGACTAAAGAGTAAGAAACTACTGAAGTTCACACCACACATGTAAGGAAGACTAACAGACAGCAGGCAGGATTCCCCCCATAATGGTACTCACAGCCCCAGGCATGCTCCGGTCAGACTTCAGAGGATTAATCTCAGCACTTGTGTTGGTGCCAGAGATCAAAAACTCTTTTATTTATGATCTCTTTGCTGAAAAGCTCTGTGGCTCAGCTTGTGTTGTTCTGATTTCTGTTCCCTTGTTCCTGTGAACTTCAGTTGGGAAGTGCAGGTAGACAACATGCTCTAGAGAGATATGTACCTTGAAACTCAGGATATTGAGGCACTGATTCTAAGCAGTAATACCCTATTGCTTTTTCCTTTTAAGTTTGTTTATTGCATTGTATCCATGGGGAACTGATCTACATTGCCTGTAAGCTAGAAAAAGTATGTTGGCATGTGTACAAAAATGATTACAGGTGGGTGCAATGCTTTGCAGCCAAATGAATTCCCTGACACAGCTGAAGAGGTGGCAGGCATGCCCCAGGACCAAGAGTAAATGTTGTGGTGGAAGGAAAGAAAAACTCCTTTAGGCAGTGCTGCTGCTGTACCTTCTGTGTTTGAAACAGTTCTGAAATTCTTTATTCAGATATGAGAGATCTAAAGATTCTTTTTAAAATAAATACAATATACATCCAAAGGGAGTGCATTACCTGTTTGCTAACCAGCTACAAGTTGTGCTTTGGGATTTGACACACATCTGCCTGCCAATATCTGAACTGTTTGCATGGCATTCTTGCCATGTTTGGATCTCTTATGACTTACAAATTGCTTTCTGAAGTAGATTTTATAGGGTTTCTGTCCTTTAATTGAGGTTGGGAAAGTTAACCTGCAAGTCCCTTGTTCTTAATTTGATGGCACTAAATTAATCTGTATGAGATATTCTCATACAGATTAATTTAGTGTTACCCATCTAAGAACAAATCTGCTGAAGCAATTGAGGACTCCTCTGTAAGTTGTTTCACATAGTGTTTATGATTGCTGGTTTTGGCTGTGGTAGAGTTAATTCACAGTAGCTGGGATGGGGCTGTGGTTTGGATTTGTGCTGAAAACGCTATTGATAATTGAAGGATGTTGTTGTTACTACTGAGCAGGGCTGACACAGTCAAGTCCTTTTCTGCTCTTCACCACCAACCCACCAGCAAGGACTGCACAAGGATTTGGGAAGGGACACAGACAGGACAGCTGACCCCAGCTGAACTAAGGGATATCCAGATTGTATCATGTCATACTCAGAATACAAAGCTGCAGAAAAAAGCAGGAAGAGGAGACTGTTCAGCATGATGATGTTTCTCTTCCCAAGTCACTGTTATGCATGATGGAGTCCTGCTTTCCTGATGATGGCTGAACACCTGCCTACCCATGGGAAGTCGTAAATGAATTCCTTGTTTTGCTTTGCCTTTCTCTACCTATTAAACTGTCTTTATCTCCACCCATGAGTTTTCCCACTCTTACCTTTCCAATTATCCCCCTGGTCCCACAGGGGCTGGGCTGGAGTCAGCAGCTATGTGGGGCTGAGTTGCCAGCTGGGGTTAAACCAGGACTGTTTGCATATTATTTATAGCTGTATGATGAAAAAAGAAGGCAGGCAGTAGTTGCTGAATATGAAATGTGCCCTAAAACCATCTGGAAACAAAAAGACTAGATACAATCCAAACGTATTTGGCGTAACAGAGGAGGTTGCTGACAGAGGCTGTACCAATCCTATTCAAGGCTTAGAAAGGATTTGTTCTTTGCAGAGGCTGCATGATAAACTCTTGACTTTGCAAAGTCAAGAACGGGAACAACTCCTTGGTCTCAAGGTAGGCTCTGTTATTAGATGGTTTCCAGCTACTTTAATTAAGCTATCTGCAAAGGAATGCTTAAAAAAGCATGTTGATGAACAGCATGACTATTTACAACATACTTAACAAAGATAGCAAGCACAGCTCTTTAGAGTGTGAGTGCAAAGTGGGATTCTGTACAGTCTTCTATGAGACAAGATTGTTTACTCATTTATGCAAAAGCAGAGGAAAAATTCAGGCTGTGTAAACCAGCCTGAACTGAATTTCCACTGGTTACAGTGTAAAACAACTTTCATCTCAGGTGGTTGTTAGGCTGCAAGGTTTAGATAAAAGAATTGTTCAGGTATCATTGCAAAATCTACTGAATGACAAGTTGTTTGCTCTGGTAGCTTGTTATTTAATGTTTGAATGGTGATATAAATAGCAACACAACATATCTTAGTTGTCATGCATTATCAGGGTAAGTGATGTAAGCGATGTCACCAAATTCAGTTTTGAGATTTATGAAAAGTAGAATACGTTGATACTTGTGTGTGCGTGAGAGAGAAAGGGCTCAAAGCCCCCTTTTTAATAATGCAGTCCCAATGTAAAGGCTGCATAGAAATATTATCCCATTCAGGTAACACTTTGAAATGTCATCAGAAGTATCTTTCATGCAAGGTCACAAGAAATTGAAAAACAAACAAGCAAACAAACAATAACAAACATCTACTTTCCTAAAGTAATGGAAGCTGTTATATTAGAAATCACAGAAAAACTGCTCTCCAAGACAGCCTGGCTTTCAAGAAGAACAAGTAGTCTAAAAGTTTCATTTCAAAACTAAAACACAAAGAGTAAAATAGATAATTACTAGAAATGAGATCTTGAGTTCCCATTTAGTTTGGTTTGGTGAAGAGCTGATACAAAAGCAAGGAAGAAGAAAGAGTAATTTTTAATAATAAAATGTGCTCACCTCTCAGGATGGGTGCATGCCATGATAAATTATTTCAATCTCTAACCTTTTTACTTCTCAGTAAAATTGTTCTTTCCAGACAAATCATCCACCACGGCACTGAATTTCCCAAAGTTCTCTGAATTGGTGATGAGGGCCCAAAAAACAGGCTCTGAGAACATGCCCAGAGAGTTCAGTCTAGTACTGGAATTATTAGAAGTTATCACAACAAAGTTTGTAGTCCGTTAATATTAAGATATTAGATAACATTACACAAAGTTAAAAGAGAACTGGTTAGACCCTAAATACACAAAAAATACCCTAAAGGCATCCTTTGTATACATAGTTTACAAATAGTATCATTCTTGGGGGTTAGCATGGTTAGTGGGTGTCTCTACTTTGTACAGTCCATTCATTGGACAGTGTTGAGAGGTAATTCTAGAAGTAAATGATAGATACCTGAAGATGCAGGTATTTTACAGTGCACCCCTCTGTGCCACTGCTCCTCGCTGGTGACTGAGGTGGCTTTTCACAACTTAGTACTGAGATCAGCCTGGAGTCCAGTGGTGGCCAGCATGACATAAAACTTGAAACCAGTTTACCAGGGGTGTCTAGTAAGCTGTGCTGAACTTACCATAATTAGACTCACACTTCTCCAAATCAGTTAATTTTAAATGTCATTGTTTTAGCTACACAAGCTCTAGCCACATAAATTATGGCAGCGTAACCTTTTATACAGTGATACAATCACAGTGACCAAAACAACTTGTGGCTGTATTATTTGTATCCCAGTTGAGTTGCATCCATAGATTTGAGGTGTCCAGCTTCTCTGTGACTGTTTCAGGAGTAAAAAAAAAGAGTTCTGAGATAAAAAGAAGTGCTTAAGTTCACTCTTCACATTTTTGGGGGGTGTTGAAAAGTAATCACTGACAAGTCAGCTCTTGTTCTTTTAGCTGCAAGGAAAGGAATTCTTTGGTTTGCAAACATACTCCTTCCTACTGTACTTCGTGCCTCAAAATGTTCACACTAGTGAAAATAAAGATGATTTTATAGGTGCAGTGTTTCTTAATGACTTTTTGTGTGCAGCAAATCTTTCCTAGGAGTCCTTTCATGTGAATGTGGTGCAAAGGTTAGACAGCACAAAGAAAACTCATTTAATTAGAGCTTATTTATTTCCTCTTTTAGCTTGAGACAACCTAGAAAGTCAGCATCATGTTTCTAACTAGCAGGAAGTGAAGGCAAAGTTGGTCAGCCAATTGCAGCTCTAGATTTACTTTTCCTTTCTCAAGCACAAGAAAATCAAATGAAGGAAACCAAAAAATGAAATGAGGAGAGTGGGTAGCTGACTTGTGAGCCATATTCTGAGGAAGAAAGCAGGAGGGAGAGTGAAATGAGAGGATGCAGACAGAAATCTGAGCATACTCAAGAAGACTGAGCCCCGTGCACAATCTGTCCCCTTCAGCAGCACAGCAGAATGTCACTCACTCAGTGTGGGCCAGATTCTTTTTTGTATGGAAACATATTAGACTGCTTTAAAAGGGGGCTCCATATAAATAATTTCTAGGTGCATGAGGGTTTTTTTGGCAAACTTCAATAGTACTGTTCTTGCTATCCACATTCATTCCTAAGAGGATGGATTGCATTGCAGTTTGAACTCATAGTTCAACACATGAATGGCATTTTTTGAAATATACAAGAAATTGCTTGTTACAGCAATTCCTTTTGTTACTAATTTCACATGGTAACTTGTATATCCATTAGTGGTAAGCTGTTCCAAGGGAAAAAGTTGTAATTGCACATATTTAAAGGGTACATCATTTACCTTTATTACAACTCTAGTTGCAGCTGTGGTCTCGAAAATTATCCCAGTGTGCACCATGCTGGTGCAATTAGGAGAAACTGGTTCTTTGTCTTTATAATCCTTCTCTGGATGAGAAATAAGAACATTGATAGAACAGAGAAAGCATTGTGCTGCATTATACCTCAGTAGGTCAGCCTGGCCCCACGACAGTTCCTGGAGTAGTAAATCAGACTTGGAGAGTAGTTTGGGAGGGAAACCTAGTTAGAGTGTTTGCAGTAAATATAAGAGCTGATGCGTGGGTGTTGCAGACACAAATCCTGTTATATGCTAATATGATTTATGCACATAACACCCAAATATAATTATCAGAGTTAACCCCTGTGTACCTGCTGTATTTAAAATTAAAATGAAGCCATGCTGTTTGCACTTTCAGAACAGTTGATCGATATTACACAAGAACATTTAATAATTTGGATTCTTTTTGCTGACTGAATACACTGTGCCAGATTCTTTCATTTGAGCAGTGATTGGCACTCTTCTTGAACCTGATGAATCTTGAATTCAAATGAACTATTTAATTGCAATTTCATTAAAAAAAAAATGCGAGCCTTAATGGAGGTATTCCTTATCCAGAGAATGAAGGATACCATAGGAGACTGTTTGATCCATTTTGCTGTGTGAAACTGATGTTTTTCAACACAACCTTAATTATGCAATGGATTCCTAGTAAGTGGACATGACACCCAACACAACCAAGTAAATGAGCATCTTCCAGTCTAGAGCTCTCTTCAGGATCATGGTGTTAATTAGTGTGTCTATAATGACTTCATTCTCTGCTGCAGGAGAAACAGTATTTATTTTCTGAATCTCTTTTTGCAGAACTCATTGCACCCTTTATGGTTAACAAAGTGGCTTTGCCCTCTCTGAATAGTATTTAGGGCAGTCCTGGATTTGATCAATCCCAGACCATTCTTCACTCAGTATGTTTTGTGTGCCCAGCCAAATATGTGTATGAACCAGCTTTGTTGAGGAAAAACCTTGCTGATCTGCAGCAGAGAAAAATCCTGGCTGATAAAGATGTGGGCAAGCAGGAGACTAGAGAGTGATCCAGCTGCTGGTGTTGACATACTCATCTTGAACACTAATATTTAGGCTTTGGTGTAGCAAAGCACTCCCACTCCATTTTTATTTAATAGAAAGATTACCTTTCTTAAATGGGGACTAACCTTCCTTCCTACAAACTGCTAGGGACTTCTAAAATCTGTTAGTGCAAAAATGGAAAAAAATATTCTTACATTTTTAAAGACTAATGAATTCTGGAATGTAAATCCATCTGCACACACCTTGAGAGCAGAAATTGTGTCATTGTGTATTCCTTCCATGCAATACTCAATCCAAAAAGCTGCAAACTTCTACACTTGTAAGTGATGGCAGATATAACTCTTATTTTGACTAGCAAACCAAAAAATGTATTGACTTAAGAAAGCAGCATTTTTCATTTTGAAAATGTCAAAACAAACTGTTGGCATTTTTGAAAAAAAAAAGTCCTTTAGATCTGTTTGTTTGCTCCTTCTGGTTGGAAACAAGACTTACAAAAACTCACTGTGAGAAAGTTTTTTGTTTTGTTGAATCATTATTTTCTGAGAAGAAAAAAAATTTCAAAATCTTCTCAGCCATCCTGCAAATTCCTGATTTTCACTGTTTTAATTTCCATAGGTAAAGAAGCATGTGACTAGTGATTCGGGAATTACGTACCAATATTTTAATTTGTCATCTTGAACTCAGATCAGATTAAAATTCTATTACCTTCAACAGCCAGCATCTTTCTGTGAAGGGATTTATCCCTTTCAGTTTGACTCTTGTACTCCTAACTTTGATACGAGTTTTTGCTTTCATGAAAGGATTTCTGTAGTAACTCCATTAACCAAGTTATATATGGATTTTTAGAGTTTATTATTAGACTCAATTCAGTTTGAAAACTCCCATAGTAACTAGACCTTTATTCCACATCTCTGTCTTGATCAAAATACTGAAAGTTTATGAGGTGATAGAGACTTTCTCCCTCAATTTATAATCTTGTATGTGTTACTGGACCCATTAGAGGGAAACTGTGCTGGAATCCCAATAAAATGGTCAAGACTGCAGCTTAGCATCTCAGAGAACAGCAAATAGAAGATTATAGTGGATTCACACAAGAAAGACCTGGTCCAACACACCTGGCCTGGCTTGCTTGGCCACACAGGTCCTGTTCTTATCATGGCCATCTCCTGTAGCCACTGCTGAGGTGCCACATGGAATACTCTTCCTGAGCCAGCTGTGCCAAGGGCTGCATGCACTACATACAGTCCCTTGGTTTGGGTTCACCACAGAATGTAGAGAGTTCATCAGTCTCATCTCAAAAATGGTAGCTTCAGAGTGCATGATGGTTTCAGCAACATTCAATCCCTCCCCCAGGCTCAGCTGGGCAGTTAGCAACAAAAGTAGTTGATGCAAGCCTGTGAAAGACACACAAAATAATCTGGGAACCAATTAACAGCTTAATTGGCAAATAAACCTATTCTTTACCCCCAAATGTTTCTGAAGATTGTGCAAGTAATGAGGTGGAAAAGATTAGCATCAAATAAAATTCCAAAAATAGGGCAGCAAAAAAAAAGTGCAAGACATTAAAAGGTCAGCTCAAGGAACATGAAAATCAACATTAAACCTTGACTTGTCTGGCTGGGAGATGTGTATGGGTTTTGATAAAAATGAAATTTTTATCTCTGACTAACACAGCATAAGGCCTGAAGTTTTTGTAGTGAGATTGTTCTCATTTACCAGAAAAATTTTAAAAACATTAGAAAGAATATCTTTTTTTAATTGCAAATAATAACCCCTCGAGCTCACTAGCACAAAATTTTACATGGCCATTAACAGGATCCTGGTAAAGATTAGTCCTCCCCAGAAAAAGCAACAACTATTTTACAGAGAATGGAAGTCATAAAGCTGTAAGGTCCTTTCTTCAGGGCACAAACCAACTGCAGACACAGGAAGTTAAAAACAAACTTCTCCCTATGAGCTGATTATTATTTAATGAGCCATCATCATTTTAGTAATGAATGACTGATTGGAAAATTAACTTATTTATTTTCTTGTGTTATCATACTAACTTGAAGAAAGGAAATCCACAGGAACCAATGGCCAATGTTTTGAAGACCTAGGCACTAGTCTGCTGCCTGTCAGGACTGGAATTAAAACAAATTTGCTCCCTTGCAAGTTATATTAGGCTGTAATAAGATGAAATGTGTGAAAAGCTTCCAGTTGTGATACCACGACAAACTCATGCAAACACATACAGTTTTTAACCTTTGCACATCTCTGGTTTTGTGCACTTTTACATGATTCAGGCAGAAGAATCACAACTGTGGGGAGTGATACTATCTCGAGGGTACCAGAACATTCAGAGCTGTTGAGGGGATTCCCAGGAAAAGTGCCATCCAGTTGGTCTTAAAGAAATAGTAAAAGCTGCATTTTCTTCTCCAGAAATACATATGGATATGGAATACCAAGTAGCAATATGAGCTGCTTTTTCTGTAGGCTCAGAAGGAACTGACCGATAAATCTCATTATTTCCACACTTAGGACATTTGAGTCTGCAGAAAGACTTAATACGAAGCTGGATTATAAAAACTGTGGGATATGACTAGACCAAGCCAGAAAAGCAGACTCTTCAGGGCTGCAGATTGCTTCCACCCAGCAGAATAATACTGGAATCAAGCAAAGAACAAATTCTGAAAATCAAATTAAGAGCTTCTAGATCTTCACTCTATCAGATGTTGCTAATACAGAGAGAAGCAAAAGGGCAAAGACAAGTCCCCAGAAGGCCATAGGGGAAGATTTGGACTTCCAAACCACTGTAAGACTCTTAGAAAAGGACTTCAAAACAAATCACTTAGCTTTCATTCACTGATCTACACAGAGTCAGTAAAAATTAAATCTCCTTATCCAGCTTAGAGTTGGTTCTGGTTTTACCTCTGAGGTCCTGTTCTCCACTAAGACAATTTCCAGTGAGGAGTGGCAAATTAGTTCTGCCTCTTGAGTGTGAGGTTTTGAGAGATACCAAGTATCACTTTCCTTTCAGAGAATTTGGGCTTGACTTCTGCTTTCATTGATCAAAGTGAAAGACTTTTTTTCAGTCTGTGTCCCCTGGCTTCTCCACTCCCTATAGCTCTAGTGAAAGACAAAGGGAACCAGAAGAGAGAACTCAATCCCATGCAGTAATAAAAAGTAAGAGGATGATGAATACCACCAATCTTCCCCAAAGAAGGAGAATGACAGACTGGAAATATAAAGTGGATGCTGCACAATCCAGGGCTTCCAGAACTTACAGCTCTGATCAGGTTGACTACAAATGCCAAGGTGTTCAGGGAGTAAAACATGGGATAAGTCAGTGTCAAAATAATCAGTTGTGTGTTGAGTTTCCTTCCTATTACAAATGCATAAGAGCTCAAATAAAAGGGAGAGGTACTTCACCAGGTAGAGCTACCTTTTTCCAAAATGCAGCACCACATCCTAGCAAAATATGGTACAAGTTAGAAGGTGATATATTAATAGATTATAAACTAATAGATGTCATTAGAAATAACTTGAATCTAGGAAGGTTCAAATGAAACAGGACAATTCACCCAGCAGGCTGCAAATGAATCCAAACTCAGCAGTAGATGCTGTCTCTCACAAGTACAGTCTGTCTTCAGAGTACGAAAATCAAAAATTTCAGCTCTACCATTCCAGGACTGCAGTGCAGGCAGCTGCATCAGCAGCCTCAGCCTGGAGTCTTGAGAAGTTCTCCCTGTTTTGAAGTTTGAAAAATATCAGGATCACCTGGTCTGAGCTTCCAGTCAAACAGGTGTGGTTTGGATGTCTGCAGGACTACCATGGAATTAGTCCAAACTCTGCTTCTGAGTTATGCAGCTCTTACTTGGAGCTCCATCAGTCTTCCAGGGCTAATCCAGCTGTCATGTCTGAGCTTTATAATTTAATCTTTTTGTAATTTAGGTCTCCCAGGCTTCAATTACATTCTTCAAATTTTTTACAAAACTCCTTATTGAAGTTACTTTCTTTTTTCTTCCCTGTAGAAAAAATTGAAATTACTGTTTTATTATTTCTTTTAAGCTCTCAGAAACAGAGCAGTTTTCTTATCTAGAGTTCACTATAAAATCTAAACTTACACAATTAAACATGTCTGCACTTGAAAACTTTTATTCCTCCATCGCCTCTGGGTTTCTTTTTGCTCTCTTTACTTTTGTTTTGTCATTGCCCTTCCTTCCTTCCTTCCTTCCTTCCTTCCTTCCTTCCTTCCTTCCTTCCTTCCTTCCTTCC